>CAUYRT010093693.1:0-123581 GCA_963574885.1 Lepilemur ruficaudatus
GGCGTCAGCCTAGCTCACAGCAACCTCAAACTCCTGGGCTGAAGTGATCCTCCTGCCTCAGCCTCCCCAGTAGCTGGGACTACAGGCATGCGCCACCATGCCCGGCTAATTTTTTCTATGTATTTTTAGTTGCCTGGCTAATTTCTTTCTATTTTTAGGAGAGACGGGGTCTCGGTCTGGCTCAGGCTGGTCTTAAACTTCTGAGCTCAAACGATCCTCCTGCCTCAGCCTCCCAGAGTGCTAGGATTACAGGTGTGAGCCACCGCGCCCGGCCGACATTTCTTTTATTTCAAGATGAAACTTGCTGCTGGTGATTGCTGCATCCTCATTCAACTATGCCCCGTCAAGATGACTGTGGGGTTGCACTGTCCTGGGGCTGTCCCCGTCCAGGGGACATGTGGGGACGCGCCCTCAGGAAGGGCAGCGCTCTGTGCCATCCAGCATTCTGGAAGCTCGGTTTTATACGCTGCGTGATTTTGTGTCAATGCCGTGAGGGTAACAGTTCCGTGTCCATAACATTTTTTTTTTAATGGGATGAAATAAACAGTATATGTATTTCCTTCTGCCAGGATTTTTCATTTAAATTAATTTTGAATAGGTCCATTTCAAATAGAATTTCAGTGAATTTTTTGTTGAGAAAGTGACTTTAGATGACAGGCTGGGCGGCTTCGCCGTGCCCTCCTGCTCCGGACCCATGGTCATCATGGCGTTCGGCGCTGCTACAGCGTTGCTGGGAAGGCGCATGGGTCAGAGCGAGCCAGCGTCTGCCCCTTGTTCTGATGACATGTACGGAGACCCTCGGTGTTCGTGGGGCGCGTTCTAAAGGTTCTGCGACGAGGTTAGCGCTGTCAGTGCGCTTTGTGGCCAGGCAGGTGAGGAATGTCGCCTTTTCTTGTTGCTCTTTCAAAGATGCCTGGTGCCCGGGTGGGTTTTCACCGGGGAGATCCCGGCGCCCTGGCCCTGCGTTCTCGGTGCGAGTCCCACATTGACCGTGGTGCAAATGGTCTTATTGTACCTGCCGAATGTGTCGTCACTAGGGAGTCAGGGCCACGGACTTCTGAACAGTCTGTCTCCTACAGCGGCATGCTGCCCCTCCTTATGACAGGACCCTGTACCCCAAATGGATCGCATTTGGGGGAAGGCGAGGGAGACGTCTCCCTGTGCTGATCTCAGCAGGGCTGGTCTCCAGGGAGCCCCTTGCAGAACGGGCGGTGGGGCCCCCACCGACAGAAACACGGTGCTGAGAACAGCAGTTATCACTGCCTGGGTTTCTTTTAAACGCTGGCCTTGCCGTGCCTGCGTGCCTCCTCCGTCGGCATGCTGTTGTGTTTGCTTTTCTGAGCTTTTTATAACTGAAATCATACTGACGTGGTTTCCTGCAGCCTCCTTTTTTTTTTCTTTTTTAACTCAGCATCGTTTCAAAGATTCGTTGAGGTCGGTCCACGTGGCTGTAATTCATTTCCACTGCTGACCACACGCCACCCTCTCAGAGCTGCAGTCTGCCTGTGGCTCTGTTGACGGTGTTCGTCTTGTTTCCGATTAGTGCTGCTGTAATGAACGTCCCTGCACCGGTCTCCTGGATAGATGTGCAGGAAGTGGTCAGGTGTGGCCGGACCTCACAGACTCAAGATTCAGCTCATACAGGAAGGAAGAACGCCCGTCTTCTAGAAGGCTCCGTCTCAGTTACATGCTGCCACACCCACTTCCCAGCCGCCCTGGCCTCCCCGGCGCTTAGTGACGTGAGACCCGGGTGCAGCGCGGAGACCTGGGTGTGTGACGCGCCTTTCCCTGATTGCTGACGTGGTGGCTCATTTTGGCCCTTGCCTTCCCGCCTGCTGTGAAAGTCCTTCTGTGAAAAGCCATGAAGTTCTGCTGTTTTTCTTTAGAATTGTCACCTGCTTACTGATCTGTAGGAGTGACTTGTATGTTACAGACACAGGTCCCGTGTCCGTTTGTGTGCTAAGGGCTCCTCTCCCAGGATTCAGCCTTTCCCTTGTGAAGGCTGCCGAGTGAGCGGGAATCCTTCACTTGAATGTAGTCAGATGTATCGGCCTTGTCTATCTTGGTAAGAAGCACTTTGTGAGTGTTTCTAGTCCAGTGATATTTTCCAGTGGTGTTCTCTAAAAGTCTTCACATTCTGCCTTTTGAGTTCGAGCCTTACTCCGCGAGGAGTTAATGTTGGCCTGTGGTGTGGACGGGATGAACGGCGTCCTCTGTCCGCAGAATAAGCGCCTGTCCCCGCAGCGTTCACTAGGTGCTCTCCGGATTTCCACAGTCGTCTGCGAGGACCAGCGTCTGCCTCCTCCAGGAGCAGCACGGCTACTTCTGGGTCTGTTCTGTGTAGTCGTGTGATCAGCTTTTAAGATCACGAGATACCTTGCCTGGGATCTATAGATGAATTTGGAGAGAATCGTTGTCTTTATAATAGTGAGTCTTACTGTCCTTGAATGTGAGCTCTCTCTTCATTGATGAAGGTAATTTAAAAATGTCTTTCAATAATATTTAGTAAATTTATCCATGAAGGTATCTCCCAGGTTTTGTTAGATTTAATTCTAGGTACCTTGTATTTTTTTAATATTAGACTTTCTACTTGTTGCAATATATTGAAATGGGATTGGATTTTTATTTTGATCTTATCTAGCACCTTGCTAATGTGTCCTCATTGGTTCTATTATCTCCTGAAATTCTTCTTACGTGAGGCAGGTGTCCTGTGTGGCAGCGATGGGTCTGGGGTTGGTTCTTCCCCTTTCGGTGGCAGCAGCACTTCGTCAGCTCCTTCCCCTGGGCAGCGCGGGCTGGAAGCTCGTCTTGTTCAAGGCTCACCATTAAAAGCAGTTATTCGCTGTGGCTTTTTAATGGGCTTTTTCAGGTTAAGGGAGTTCTCTCCTGCTCCTACGTTGCTGAGAGCTTTTGTAATGTATAGATGTTGGGTTTTATTGTACGCTTACTTTCGTTATGAAGATGATCATAATTAACGTGAATTACATGTATAGGTGTTCTCTACAGACATCGCATTTCTTGTTTTGAAACACCGCTTGTTTTGGTCTGTTATCTTTTGCATAGATTGCTAGATTAAGCTTGCCAATAATTTATTTGAGATTTTTGTGGCTATGTTCATGATTGAGACTAATTTTTCTATCTTTTTTATACTGTCTTTGTCTAGTTTTTGTAACAAGTTTTTTATATTCTCCTCAGGGGATGAGCTCAGAGTTGCTGCTGCTTTCTGTGTTGCCTTGAAGAGTTTTGATTCAAACTGAATGATCAGTTGAAAGTTTGCTCTCACTGTTTTTGAAATAATCTTTGTGGAAAGATTTCAAAGTATTGATTCAGTGTAGTTTATGATTATAGGGTTATTCTGTTTTCTGTTGTGAACTTGGAAAGTTATATTTTCCTAGAATTGTATCTATTTTATGTAGGTTTTAAAACTTACTGGCCTAAAGCTGTTTATTGCATTTTGTAATATTTTTTATATCTCTGCCGTATCTGAAGTTATGTGACCTTTTTAACTCCTAGTGTTTTCAATTTGTGCCTTTTCCATCATTTTCTAAATCGCCTTTATCAGTAGTTTGTTTCATTGGTCTTTTCAAATAACCAATTTTTTGTTATGTTGGTATGTCTGAGTATACGTAGTGATTATTTTTTATTTCATTCATAAAATCTCCTTTCATCTATTTTCTTTGGATTTGTTATAGTGGTTTTCTAATTTCTTAATGTATTTACTGTATTAATTCATATCCTTATTATTTTCAAATATAAACATTTAAGGCTATTAATTTTCTTCCAAGTGTACTAAGCAGAATCTTGCAAGTTTTTATATGTAATTTTTTTATTATTTTTCCATTTTTATTATTCTTAACTGGTTGTTATGATTTCTTCTTTGGCCCACAGATATTTAGAAATGTCATTTTTTTAAAAATTGAACTCTGTGTCGTAGGAAATTTGGGGTGCACTGAGCAGTGCAGGGAGCCCTCGCGCTCTGACCGGCAGCCCCAGCAAGGCCACCCTCCCTCCGACCCCACCCCTCCATCTTCCAATAAGTCATTTTGTCATTTCACCGCTAACTATTCCAGTGCCGGTCCCTTTAAAAGACAGGGACGTAAACACAATGCCGTCATCATATTTAGACAGGATTGACCATCTTTAACATTGTCAAATCTTCACCCAGTGTCTATATGTTCCCGATGGCGTTTAAGGTTAAGTTTTTTCAGTTCGCAGTTTGACTCGGGGCCCAGGCAGCGTTCAGACGTGGCGACTGGCACCTGTCACGCAGTCCGCCGTCAGCCTGTGGGTTTCTCCTCCCTACTGCTTTTTCCACCGTTGCAGTTTATCTGTTGAAGATACCGGTTGTTTGACCTACACGGTTTTCTTTCCTGTGTTCTAAATTTTGCTTGATTTCATCCTTGCCGTGTCATTTGAGATGCTCATTTGTTGCCTGTGTTTCCTGCAAATTGGTAGCCAGATCTGGAGGTTCGATCAGATCCAAACTTGGTTATTTTTGGCAGGAGTTCACAGACGTGGTGGTGCACTCGGGTGGGGAGGCGACCACCGACCGGTGCCTCTGCGTGTGTGTCTATGCACGTGTGTGTCATTGACAGGCGTGTTTTTTCCGTCTCCCCCAAATTCCTTTTGGCAGGCCCTGCAGCCACCTGGACTCTGCTGTGGACGTTACGCGCTCTGTTTCCAGCAGGTGGCCGTGACACGTCACCGTGTGAGCTTACGAGGTCTGAAGTTCCTGTTGGGGTCTGAAGCCCGACCTCCCCAACCACCTGTGTCAGGGACGCTTTCTCACGCTCACAGTGCCCCATGGCGGCTCGCCGCTGTCCAGGGTCTAAATGTCCTTGGGCTCGACTCCACCGGGCAGGTGATGGCATCGTCACGCCCCTGTTTCCCGCGGGCGATCCTGGCTCAGGTCCTCGCCGTGTCCGCCAGCTCTCTGCGCACCCCGTCTGGCTCGTTCGCTGCCGCCTCTTAATGCCGTTTTCAACTTTCTCAGTTTTTCGTCTGTGTGTAGCCGTCCCTGTGTGTGTTCTGCACTTGCTCTTGAAAGACGGTCTCCCTGGGTGTGTGATCCCAGGCCGGCAGCTGTTTCCCTCGGTGCGCAGAGGTGCCCCCCGCTTTCTGGCTCCTGGGGCAGCATTGCCGTTGTCAGGTGGCCGTGCTTGTGTTTCCGGGTCTTCTGAACTCTGCCTTTGGCGGTCTCCAACTTCGCTTGGAAGTTGTCTTGATTTCATTTTGTTCTTTCAAGCTTGGTTGTGCCTCCTGTGTTTGCCGATACATGTCTTCTACCAGTTCTGGAAGATTCTCAGTCGTCTATCTTCAAATATTGCCTCTCAAGAGTGCTGACAATTAGAGGTTCGCAGGTCAGAGGACAGACTCTGGAACCCGACTCCCCAGGCTGGAACACCGGCCCTGCCACTGGGTGGGGGATGGGTGCTGGCTGCAGGGGGGCAGAGCTGAAGGGGAGGGAAGGCGGAGGGTCTCCAGCCATCAGCTGGGGGACTCAGAGGTGCGCGCAGGAGGGCAGGTAGGAGCAGAGACACCTGCCTCTCACCAGGCATCAGGTTAGTTGCATGGCCCAGGCGGCAGAGGGTTGGCTGTGTTGGGAGGTGTGTGGACCCTCAGAGGCTTTGGGCCCCTGGGAGTGGAGGAGGGGGCGTCGGAGGTGAGGGCTCAGCACCTGCTCACGTGAGGGTTGCAAAGACAGACTCTTGGTGCAGCCCATCCAGGAGGGTTGAACGCAGAGTTGAAAGCTGAGCAGTTCCCAGTTCCTGGGGTCTGAAGGACGAGAAGCCACAGGCTCCTAGTCTCCGGCCTGGGAACCCTGGTGTAGCCTGAAGCCTGTTCTGAGCACACAGCAAAGGTGCGGTGGGTCGTGGACCCTTCTCTTCCCCAAAAGCAGGAGTTCCCGGATCAGCGTGGGGTTGGCGGTGCTGACAGCAGATCATAGGGGTTGCTTTCCCTGGGGCCTGTCGCAGCCTGCCTGCTGCTCTGGGTGCTCTGCCTGAGGCCTTCCCTCTGTGTTCCAGAACCTTCCACAGTGCAGACACCTTTGCTGCGAAGCCTGGTGCATCTCAGGCTGCCATTTCTAATCAAGTCCAGGGTGAGCGACCCCTGGCTGACCTGTGCGGGCCATGGCCGAGGCGCAGGGTCCTTCTGTAGAGCAGAGGGGTGGCCTGTGCTTTGGTCAACTGTCCCCTGCAGTCACTGAGCGCAGCACCAGGGACGCCCGACGCAGGCCGGGCAGCAGGGTGCTGGGCGTGGAGGACGTGAGCTCACAGGGTCACAGAAGCCACCGAGCTAGATGTTGAGAAATGAGGGCCCCTGATTTACACGGGAATGTTAAAATTACCTGAGCTCTGCTTCGTTTTCTAATTCCCATCCCGTCATTCTTCTGAACTACCAAGAGCTTTTAATTTCCCGCTCACGAAGAGAGATCAGCGGATCGCCTGACCTACACTCCTCACCGCAGGATCAGCGAGGAGGAACGGGAAGCCGGTGTTGGCGTCTCCCTCTGCATCAGAAACAGAGCAGCTCTTTTCCTGGTGCCTCGTGAAGCTAGAGTGTTCCCGAGTCCTCCTGGACTCGCCGGCGGTGGATGGATGGCTGCCTTGGGGATCCGGGTCTGCTAGGACGCACAGTCCCTCACCTGCGCCGCTCTGGGGACAGGAAAGTTTGCAGATGCAGGAGATCCGGGCCAGGGCCCGGCCGAGCAGGCGGGCTGCGGCGGGGGCCTTCCCTGCTGAGGGCCCGTGGGTGGGGTGGGCGCCCTGCGGCCTGGGTCCGGAGGTGGGTTGCTCCGCCCAGGGCTTTGTTTGTGCCCCGAGACGTGGAAGTGACTCCAGACTGGGTCCTGATGCCAAAGGGCTGGTTTGTCTGTGGCGTCCTCTGGGAGCCCCGGCCCTGGCCAGGTCATGGCTAGCGGAGACCCCGGCTGGGCTGCCGTCTTTCCTTGTCCCCCCCGAGTCTGAGCTGCTGTCCCAAGCGGTCCCCACGCCCACCTTCTAAACAAGACAGTCCTTAGCCATTCAGCCCTGAGCATCTGTGGAGCCCAGGTCTGGTTCAGCTGAAGGCTTCGGCTGGCCGAGCGGCCGACCCGCGTGGCGTGGTGATGTAAGACGGGGAAAGGCACTGCTGGTCCCTCAGTTTCTTTCTGATGTCCTGAAGGTGATGCAACCTCTCATCGTGTGATTTCAGCCAGACGTCTTGCCTTCTGGTACTAAATGGAATTTTCCAAAATCTGAGCATGGCCAACAATGTGTGCATGTATGTATGTATTTATTTATTTATTCATTCATTCATTCATTTAGAGACAGGGCCTTGCTCTGTTGCCCAGGCTGGTCTCCAACTCCTGTCCTCAAAAAATTGTCCCACCTTGGCCTCCCAGGGTGCTGGGATTGTAGGCACGCAACACCACACCCGGCTAATTTTTAAACTTTTTGTAGAGACAAGATCACAATAGGTTGCCCAGGCTGGTCTCCAACTCCTGGCCTCAGTGATGTTTTTACCCTGGACTCCTGTGTGAGTCCGAAGTGGGTTTTGCCAGAATAACGTGGTTATCAGAAAGGGAGAGGCAGAGTCCCTCCCAGGGCCGTCTGCACCTGCCTGCTCCGTGGCAGGCCCACCCGTGTGCTGGGTCTGTGGGGCTGGTGACCTGCGCTGCACTTGCTGGGCCCCGCCCTCCCTGCTGCACCCTGCCAGGACCCTGGTCCTGCCTTGTCCCTGGGTAGCCGCTGCCTCTGCCCTGTGACGTGGGAGCCCCCGAGAGCCGTGAGTGTGGAGGGCGCTGCCCCAGCCCAGCTCCGCTCCGCGTGCAGGAGAGGGACGGGCTCACAGACAGGACTGTGCAGGCCCCCGCCTGGGGCTGGGCGTGGCGGCTGATCTGCCCTCCCGGGGGCGGGGCCACCCCTTCCTTGCTCTTGTCAATGCTCTGTGCTTCCCGTGGGCTCAGCCAACTGGAAATGGCAAACATGAAACCTGTGCCCTTCCTGGATGAACTCCTGGGCACCCTGCCACCAGGTCTTATCTTGCCATCTTGCTGTATTAATCACCCGGGTGTCGAAAACCCAGAAGCATCAGGAATGCACGAGGCCAGAGGGGGACAGCCCTGCTGGGGGGTGGACTGAGCTCCCGCCTCTCCTGGACACTGGTTCCCCTCGGTGCACACCCCTGTGGCAGTGACTGCAAGGTGCATCCACCCACGCCAGCCCCCTGGCAGCACTTCTCACGTGAGCTCCTGTTGCCTGCAACAAGTAGACATCCTGCCGTCACCCCAATCGGCACAGGCCAGGCCGGTGCTGTACCCAGGGTCCCCCAGCTAGAGTTGAACCAACTCACACCCAGCCCCAGAGTCCGTGCTGTGACCGCTGCCCCACTCTGTCGTCTCTGCGTGTTCCCTGCCTTCGCGTGTCTTCATTGCACACTGTGGGGATGTGGGGAGACCCGGTCTCTGCCTGCATGTGCTGTGCGAGGACACAGCGCCTGCAGATGGAGGTGACGCCCATTAGGCTTTCCTGTCCTGTTCTATGAAGTTGGAGACTGCAGGACCCGCTGCCTGCCTTAAATAGCCCCATCCCAAGCCAGTGTCCCCCGGCGGATTTGCACGGATGTGGGGGTGTGAATGGCCAGGCCATCCTGTCGGTGTCCCTGCTCCAGCAGGTGACTCTGAGCAGCCCCGCGGGGGAGATACTGACCCCTTCGGAGTCACCTTCCTCAGCGGCAGGTGCTGGGGCTTCATGCTGGGAGCTCCTGCCTCATTGTGCACGTGGTCAGCTTAGATGCTTTCTGCCAGGAAGAAAACACGCTGGAAATGTTTGGGAGGGTTCAAGTTGGGTGGAGGTGAGCACCCACGCGGGTACAAAGAGGGGCGCAAAGCGCACACCTGTGTCGATTGTGGCTCCCTATTTTTAGCAGCAAAAATACCGTTTCAGGGGTTTTCTGTTTCCTCCTCTGCTCGGCAGGCTGGGCTTGGCGGCGCTTTTCCTGTTGTCACCTGTGTTCCTGGTGCCACCTGTGTTCCTGGTGCCAGGTGGGTGGGGACACCGGGGCCTGGCCGTGCCTCTGGGGATGGTGTCTCAGCCGCCAGGCAGATCCTGGGGTGCTACGCCGGCCCCCGGGAGCTTTTCAGGAAAAAGGAAGTTTATTCATGGAGCACCCTGGACTGCAGGGCTCTCCAGCGAGTGGTAATTATAGGGGCGGCCTGGCCTCGGTCACGAACGAAACCAAAGCCTGGGCCGCAGGGACGGGCAGGTCCACGGGTGCTGGGACGTGCTCGCCGGTGCCTGCCCAGAGCATTTGCCCTGGGAATGAGAATGTCCTGGTTGGGAAGGACGTCAGCTCCGGAGCGGGGTTCTCCAGCTTGAGGGGAGCCTGGGCCTCTGCAGCACTGCTGGGCCACCGAGGTGCAGCTCGCTGCAGCGGGGTGGGACCTGGGTCCCTGCATCATTCCTGAGTCCCTGGTGTTGCTGACACCACCCAGCCTGAGAACCACTTCCCGGGGGTGACCTGCAATCGCCACCCCCTCCTGGCCCAGGATTTCCGGCAAGACCAGCCTCCTCCCACCACCCACTGTGGGTGGAATGCCAGGGTTCCGGGTCCGGTTCACCGGCTGTGTGGCCCTGGGCGGGTTATTTAAACTGTGTGCCCTCCAGTTTCCTCCCTTGTCCATGGAGGTAAAGTTGGCGTCTGCCCCTGCCCTGTGGAGTCATTGGCACACTGGATGGGTTGATACAGACCACACAGGGTTTAGGCCGGGTCAGCCACAGGCCCGGTGCTGGTGCCGTGGGGAAGAGGAGGCCGGGGAGGGGCCTCCAGCTGGGGGCACACACTCTCCTCTGCAGACCTTCTCGTGGGTTCTGGAAGGCAGACGCACGGGGAAACCCAGGGCCCACAGCAGGCCGCGCCGTGTGGACGTCTAGAATCGCACAGAAAAGACAGCTTGGGGGGTTGCGTTTTGCAGTCTGTGCATGATGCACCTCCCTGCCCAGCCAGATTTAAAACCTTCCCATATGTACATCTGTAAATATCGCTGAAACAACACAGCCTCTTATTGCACTGTGATATTTCTTTTAATTTTTATTTTTCGAGCATAATTTAAATTACAGTGACTTGTTGACATAGCTTGTTTCCGTGGCGTTGCCTGGGTGCATCTAAATGAGGCACAGAGGAAGGGTTTGTAAGTACCCATCTGCGTGAGAAGCCAGGGTGGGCTCTCGTGTGATACACGTTCCCTGCAGAACTTTTTAGATCTTTAAATTAAAAAGTACTCAGTCTTCTCCACCTCATGTCTCCTTTATGCACACGCACACACACACGCACACGCACGCACGCACACACACACACGGTGTTAAATGGGATAATTGTAGTTCAGTTGAGAACGCCTCAGGGGAAGATGATACTGCGTATAAATCGCTATTTTGGATGGAACTTGACTGCTACTCTGCAGTCCTTTTGAGTGATCGTTTTAATAAGCCGTACCCTCCGCAGTTCCAGGGAGCGGTCACAGGCTGAGCACACGCGTGTGGTTCCACTTGCTCTGGGAATTCGTGGAACTCCAGTGAGGACACAGGCACTGTCAGTGCCCGCCCAGGAATGGTGCTCACCCGACACCCGATTCCGGTCCCTGCGTACCGTTTCCCGCCAGTGACAGCCTCACGGGGGGCGGGAAATGTGGGAGGAGAACCCGGAACAGCTTGTGGAGCAGAACAGGGCGGCCCCCAGAGACCGCGGGCAGGTTCCGGAGGGACCCGGGGGCCGACGCGAGGGCGCCCGCCGGTCCAGGAGCGTTTGTGGGAACAGGGGCCGCCGTGGGCTCTGTGCATCGCCCAGTGAGAAAGACAAAACCTTCCTCGTTGCCCACGTGTGGTGGATGCTGGGGGAGCAGCTCACTATTCTAAAAAACCGACAAATGAAGGGACTCGAGCATGGCCCCTGCCTTTCTCATAAAACCTGTTGGCAAGGGTAGCAAGGTAGCTGGTTTTGGATCCTCTCTCGTTACAGAATAGGGCAGCTGACACGGGCAGGGAAAGGCAGAGCCGGGAGAGCTCTATTTGTAACCTGGCAGGAAGGAGCGATCAGTGTTGGCTGCTCCGGACGCAGGGGCTGCCTGGGCCCTGCGGGGATGTCGAGGCAGAGTCTGACAGACGCCCGGCTTGCAGAGAAACAGGGCGGGCAGCCTGGGTCACCTGTGCCCCGAGGTGCGGTCAGCAGGGTACGGACTGCAGGGAGCTCCACGGAACAGACGGCCCAGCGTCTTCAGCTGATGAACTAGGCGGCGGGGTGGGAGCTTTGGATTAAAAAGACTTCAAGAGATTATCAGCAAATCGTAATGTGTGGACATTATCTGGATCTTGATTTGAGCAAAATATGAAAAACATTTATCAGACTTTCTAAAATATGGGGACACTTTCTGGCTATTCGATGATGCTGTAGGGAATTGTGAATTTATTTGGGTCTGTTGGTGTTTGATTGCATCGTTAGAAGAATTCTTCCAGAGATCCTTACGAAGCGCGTACGGCTGCAGCGCCGGGTGGCTGGGTCTGCTTCCGTCTGGCCGGGAGGGGAAGTTCGTGCACGCAGGGGATAGGGCATCAGCCTCGTTATGCTCTTCTTTCTGCTCTTGCGTGTTTTTGAGTTTTCCATAGAAGATAAAAATGTACATTCCAGAGAAAGTCATAAGCTCACAAGGACGGGGACAACAGAAGACGGGCCGCACTTGCAGCAGTCTGCAAGCTGGAAAGCAGATGAGCAAGTCGCAGCTGACTTGGCCGGCCAGAAGAGCAGAGCGGAGACCCGGCTGCATCGACCCGCGACACCCTCTGAGAGCTCTGCCGTGTCCGGGGAGAGGAGTGAAGGCCAGTGGCTGGGCAGGAGGGGCAGAGTAGCGGGACAGGCAGGCCCAGCCACCTGCCGGCTCACCTTGATTCCAGAGACCGGAACGCCCAGGGCCTGGGGACACAAGGCGGCCGAGGACACGGGTGTGTAGCACTAGGGTGCCGAGTGCAGGAGGCCTTTGCTCGCAGGCCCGAGGGGGAAAGGCTCCTCTCTGGGGCGTGGGCCAGCCTTGGGTACGGAGCCCGGGTTCTTCACTGGGCCAGCGCCCGTCCCGTCCAGCGAAGCTCAGTGTTGAGCCTCCCACTCTGCCCGGCGCTGCTGGGGCCGCCCGAGCCCCCGGGGGTGGCGCCAACCAGGACGGGAGAGGGCAGGCAGGGACCCTGCAGAGGACAGAACCCTTTTAGCACGTTGTTATTTCTGTCCTCAGAGCTTAGGGAGGATGTTTTACTCAGAAATATGAACAGGGTGGCAGACGGAAGAGTGTCAGGGCCTCTGTCCTCTGCATGTGGCTGTTTGACTTGTCAGTTAAAATGGCAGAACCGTAAAAACCTCGACGGAAAGGTTAGAACACGCATGCGAGGAAGTCGCGTGTGAGGATGAGCATGAGACAGAATCATACCAGGAGAGGATGGAACAGAGAGAACCTGTTCCGGAAGTCTGCAGGTGTGCCCTCCTGTCGCCGTTCCCACGGGAGAAGACAAGACAGAAAATCGTCACCGTCCAGGGAAACGTGCAGGACAGGAGGACGGGAGCTGCTCTGCTGAAGTTAAGACCTTCTCCAAACCCGGAGCTCTGCAGTTTCGGAACTCTGGGGACGAGGAGGAGGATCTTGCAGACCCAGAGAGGAAAATCGAGTCATGCGGAGGATCCGGAACCAGAACGGCTTCTCTCTCCGTTGCCGGTGTCGGGAGCAAGACGACCCTGGGGCCGTGTCCTGGCCCTGCAGCCAAGCGTCCACACATCAAGGGGAAATAAGTCCACGTTCAGATACGCAGAGTTTACCTCTGGTGCCTCCTTTCCGAGACACAGCTGGAGCCTGAGTTCCTGCAGAGTGGGAGAATAAACCAGGAAGGGAAGGCCGGGCGCGGTGGCTCACGCCGGTCATCCTAGCACTCTGGGAGGCCGAGGTGGAGGGTCACTGGAGCTCAGGAGTTCGAGACCAGCCTGAGCAAGAGTGAGACCCCGTCTCTACTAAAAGTAGAAAAAATTAGCCGGGCATGGTGGTGCATGCCTGTCTGTAGTCCCAGCTACTCGGGAGGCTGAGGCAGGAGGATTGCTTGAGCCCAGGAGTTTGAGGCTACAATGAGCTACGATGATGCCAGGGCATTCTAGCCGGGCAACAGAACAAGACCCTGTCTCAAGGGGAAAAAAAGGAAAGAAAAGAAACAGGAAAGGAGATAGATGACAAGACAAAGGAAATGGGAGAGCTAAGGTAGGTCAGGGACACACAGGGAGTGCCCCGGAGGGCCGGCAGACCCTGAAGGATGCCTGGTGCAGAGACAGGGGGCCACCCGCCCAGAGCACATAGTTCAGCTTGGGGGGCAGGTGTGTCAGGGGCTGGCCTCACCAGAGTGCCTGCTGCCACCGTCCTGACCTGTGGACATAGACCCAGGCCTTGCTGTGCACTGGCTTGGCGTGGCCGTGTGGCCCTGCCCTCCCCTCCTTGCCTGCTGCCTCCATCACCTGAGGACGCTCCTTTCTCCAGAGGGATCTTCCACACTGCTCACCCCTGACTCTGGGGCGGCCCTCGTGGAGGCCGGAGCTTGCACCTGCCTGTGGCCCGCAGGCCTGCCCCACCCATGCCGAGGAGGGGTGGCCCTTGGTGTCCCGGGGCTCACTCGTGGCCTCGCCCTGGAAGGACTTTTCAGTTGCCCGAGCAGCTGAAAGCAGACTCGGACTTGAGCCTGTCCCGTCCCGGAACGTCCGTCACTCCCCGTTCCACCACACTGGTGCCAGCACCTTCCATCCTAGAAAACTGCAGAATTCCTTCTCGTTATAACCATACGGGAAAACGAGGAGGCTCAGCACAGTCAGAACGCCATTGGCCAGCGTGGGAGGCGCGTGGCGCGGAGGGTGGTGTCATGGTGTGTGTTCCATCACTGTCCTTTTACTTAATGGGTGTTCTGAAGTGCGGATGACACGCTTCACCGTGAAAGGTGGAACACGGTTCAGGAAGTCACTCATTCCACATGAGCTTTCTCCCTCCCGTTCTCCCTCCCGCCCCCCCACACAGGGGCAGAATGTCACTCCAAGCGGAAGTCATGGTTACGAAGCTGAAGTAGCCATTATTTTTCCCTCTATTTGAATGAGCCCTTCTGTACTTGCAGAGACCCTAAACTTGGGCCTTGTTTTCTAAAGAACAGTCTCCTTTCTGTTCCATGTCTCTGTGATGGCGTGGAGTGGTGTCATGGAAAGGGGACCCGATTCATGTCACGGAGCGTCAGTGTCCTTTACGACCATGTATTTAGAGAGAGAGCGTTTCCTCTCTGTGGCTGAGCGCTCGTTCACCCACAGACCGGCCGTTCTCATCGCAGCCCTGAATGTGGCCTTTGTGCCCTGCTGACATCACGAGTCTGATTGTGTTAGTGGGTTTCTCAGGGCACAACCTATAAAAGCAACCTCCCGCACTACCATAGAATATTCATGACAATACAGGCTTTTTTGTTTTGATGCTGCATTCTTTCAGCAGAGAGGATTTTATTGTTTTCCTCAGGGTGCTTTGGGTCAAAAGCACTAGCAACTTCTGTTGGAAACCCGTGGCATTTCGCAGGGTGTTTGATACAGAAATAGTACAAGTCACTTGTGACGCAGCCGCCGGTGCCCGGAGCTGAATGAACAGGGACGTGGCTCTTTCCGCAGCTGGCCTGCGGCAGGGCCAGGGGCAGCTGGGGCTGCTCCACCCCCCGGCTCCCTGTCATGCTTGGGAGTGAGAAGGCTGCATTTCTCAGGAGCCGTGCGGGGGCTCCTTGCCCCGTGGAAGCTCGGATTCACGTGTTTGTGCCTGACCGTTGGCGCCGGCGCTGAATTCCGAGGGCAGCGCGGGCCGTGGCGTGTGGGATGCAGGTGATGTGTGGCTTGTGCTGGGCTCTGCCCTGCTTGTAGCCTTCTCTGGCCGCCAGTGGGGTTTCACGTGGTGCCTCGGGATGGTGAGTCAAGGCGGCTCTCGCCTCCTTTCTAACACGGAGGAAGTGCTTCCGGGACATAGAGGCGGCTTCCTGCCCCGGACAGGCCCTCCCGGTGGGTTGCACGGCACAGGTAGTCCCGGTTCACCTGGCGGGAGGCTCCTCTGCAGCCTCCTCTCGGCTCAGTGGGCTCTTCAGCCGGACCTCCCGCTGTGGTGTCCACGAAGGGAGCTGCCAGGAGCCATTCTCATATCCAATCAGCTCTGCCAGGGGCTGCGGGTCACGGCAGGTGCTGAGCTCATGGGGACGACACAGGAGCTCCTGGAGGGGACCCACCCTCCTGAGCATGGCGGGGGGTGGGTTGGCGTCCTAGGTGTGGGGAGTGCTGGCCGGGCTGGCCGCCGTGAGGGTCAGGTGTGGTGGAGTTAGGAGAAAGCTGTGGCCTTCCGGGCTGATGGCCGTGCGCAGAAGCGTCACCCGGCCTGCAGGAGGCTGAGCCAGCAGCCGTGTGACGTTCACGTCCCGTGTGTGCTCCGTCACTTGCCGCCACACTGTCTGTCTTTGGGCCCAGTTTACAAATTCCTTTTAAGATGAAGTTTAAATTGATTTGGGGAATCCATACAAATCTCCAAGAGAACAGCTTAAAAAATTAATGGCTTGTGAATTAAAGCATTAGGAGCTTGACTAGATGAAAAAGAGAATTGTAAAATTTTTTAAAAAAGCAATAAAGTCGCCTTCCTCTCTGGATGCGGCTGCTCCCAGGGAGAGACCCCAACCTCCGAGCACTGCTGCTTCTCCCATTCCCACCCGGGGGTCCGTCCCCTGCCGTGCTCCGCCGCCAGTGCCGGGCAGCCTCCCCCCGAAGAACCTTCTGGTTGTTTTATATTCCTGAGAACCCCCGGCTGTTGGAGCACCGGGTCAGCACAGACCACTCGGGCTGGGGTCTGCCGGGTGCCTGCGGTGTGGTGGGGATCTCGGTACGTTCGGCTGAGTCGCTGCCTCTGAAGACGCAGGTTCGGTGGCATTTGTGTCAGGATCACGCTAGCGTCGTTTCCGTGGATGCTCTGGACCGAACGTCAGTTTGTGTTCCTCCGAAGGTGCCCTGTGAACCCAGATTCAGAAGGATCTGAGGGTTTGAATAAAGTCACCCTCTGCTATGGTGATGCTCGGAGCCTGCCCACCTTCCCGCCCTGTCCCCGAGGGGTGCCGTCCCGGCAGCCCAGTCCTGGCTGGCCACCTGCAGCTGCCGCTGCTTCCCTCGCACCCCGCCTGCCCTCTGTGTGGCCATGCCCGTCCTCCTCCTGCTGCCACCCCCGCCCCAAGCCTGCAGGGCTGCTGCCGTCGAGCTGGCCTCCGAGTGCCCCTCAGGCCCCAGCCCCACAACCTGGCAGGCGCTCAGGTGGCCCTTCCCTTCCGTCGCAGTGGGATGCAGCCCTGTGGACCTTCCCCAGGGCCTGCCTGCATCAGCCTACGGCCCCGCGGGTTGCACGGGGGTGTCCCGGCCAGGCCTGCTGCCTCGGTAAGTGGACGCACCGGTAGAAACCTTTGGCCCGTCGTCATAGTTTGGAAGTTGTCAGAAAGGATAATCTGAGAAGTTGGTTTTGTTCAGTTTTTAAAGAGATTAACCACTGGGCATTTCTGACAGTGGCCCTGCCCTGCCCTGCGAAGAATTGGAAACGGGAGGTGATGGGCCCAGGTGAGCAGGGGCGGTCGCCTTGCGCCCAGCACCTCCGGTGCGGCTTGTTTCTGCCTGAGCGCTCAGGTCATGTGGCACAGGCTGCCAGCAGTGGTCACGCCTGACCCCCCTGGGGCCGGATGAGTTGGTCCGTGGGGAATACAACAGCTCACAGTGTAAGGTAGGACGACTGCGTTGTTAACTGGCTTTGCTCAGCCGGACAAAAGACAGAGACGTCACCGGCCGGCCAGTCCCACCTGTGAACACAGACGCCAGCACTCCATGTAAAATGGGAGCAGCCTCGCTCCGTCAGTGAGTGTACATGTGTGTTAGCTTAGGAAAACAAAGTTGACTTTGTCCCTAGAAAGCAAAAAGGCTGTTAAGTAGCTAAGCAGGTCTGCAGGTTAAGGGAGAATAACCTTCCGATCCTGTCGACGGGTACGGAAGCGGGAATGGTAAACCCTGCCAGGCACTCCCGGTGCTGTTTCTCTTTGAGAAGGTGTTTCACACGGCCACACTCGCGGAAGCAGGACCGTGACCCCACAGCCTTGAGAAGGCGGCACCGGGCATGAGCCTCCTGCCCCGTCTCTGCGTTAGCGGATGCGGCTTCCTCCCTGCCCATGTGTACATTATTCCTTACCAGCCGGAGCAATGTGGGCAGACATCAGTGTTTTATAAAACTGGTGTTTGCCTACGCAGGTTTCCCACTTTGCTGTGTCTTACCATAAAAATAATCAGCAAGGAAAGAGGAAATGGGCAAGACCCAGCCTTCCCCTCCGTGTGAGGTGGGGTGGGCCATTGCCCCCGGTCCTGCTCAGCGAACCCGCAGTTTGTCTGTAGAGATTTCTCACGGTGATATCAAATGAAAAGCTTTTGATGTGTCAAGCCTGACACCCGATTAAAAAGCATAATTTGAAAAGCTGGGGCTGTGCTCCCCGACCTGGGGGAAGAAACGGAAGAGAAGGGGTCAACTGGTGTCTATCCGGTGCTCGTCAGACGAGAAGAGGCTCTGACGTAAAAGCAGAAAAAGAGGTAGCCAGTGACGCGCCGTAGGATGTGATCGACCATCGAGTATGTCCAGGTCGTGTCGCGGGTGGTTTTGTCTTGCACGGTCTAGGAACGTGTCCTGAGCTGCTCACTGCGGCCCAGGCCCAGGCAGGCCCCAGGTTCAGCTACGCCAGGCTCCGTGGCCTCTGTCCGCCCAGCCTGAGAGGGTAACCCGCCGGGACCAGGGCTTGGCTGCAGGCGCCTGATCACGGGGAAGACGGTAATTCCGTCATCGGAGCCTGAGAGCACCCTCGGTCCTGGGCACCGTCTGGACTGTGCCGTGCCCTGCAGGCAGGATGACCACCTTTAGTGAAGGACACCAAGGCTCACAGAGTTCAGGTGACTGTCCCCAGCTCCCAGCAGCTGAGCAGCAGCCCAGGGATTAGAACCCAGAGCTCCTGCCAGAGCCAGCCGGTGGCCTCCGGGCAGCATTTCCCACCCCTGCTTGTCAGAAGAAGGCCAAGTCCTGGGACCAGGGCTCCAGCACCTTGGGGAATGCTTTGTACCGAGAGGCGGTTGCCACTCACGGGCCACGGGCTGTTCTGCTGGGATTAGTGTGCTCTGAGACTGTGGGGTGCAGTTTTTCCTAGGAACTGGGTTATGGCTGGGGCCTGGTCTCAGGCCATCCAGCTTCTGGGAGGGAAAGGTCCCTGGGAGGGGTCACGTCTTGGGGCACTCAGGTGGGCCAGTGAAGCACCTGGACAAAGTAAAGCACATACAGTGCTCAGCCTGGGAGTGAGGAGCTGGGCTTCTCAGTGGCCCTCTTTTGTTGGTCCAGGCTCCCCTCTGAGCCTGAGACCCTGCTGGAGGGGAAGCCCGCCTCCTTCCCCGGACCCCATCTCCTTCCCCAGGGCCCGCCCCTTCCCTGGCTCTGCCCCTTCTCTGGCCCCGCCCCTTTCACCAGACCCCTCCCCTTCCCGGGCCCCACCCATGCACGATAGGAGGTGAAGAAATGAAACTGGGCGTACAGGGCTTGGTGTGGAGGCTGCTGGGGGACCTCCCAGAGGGAGCCTGTGGGAGGCCAGCAGCCTGGCGGGGCTCTCAGCTGGACACCTAGTGATGGTGTCAGCAGAGCCACCTGTTTGACAGGTGCCACCGGAGTGTCACTGGGCGGTGCTCGGAGCGACTGTGTCCCAGAGTGAGAGCCTGCACACGTGTGCTCCTCACAGCATAAACCTGTCGTAGGAAGAGTGATTATTTGGGATATTTATAATCTAAAACTTACCTTTCTTTCTGCGTTACTTTTCTCGCTTTAGTTTGGTGTCGATTTGTGGGGATTAAGATTGATTTGGCTCTGCTTCTAACAAAAATCACTTGTAGAATTTTTTCGGTGGTGCGTGAGTGCAGTGCAGAAAATCCGTTTCTCTGTGAAGCGCAGGCACACCCACCGGCGCACGCTCTCGTGCTGAGTGCAGAGCGCGCCTCATTGGCTGTGGCCCGGTAAACACGTTTGCCAGGGGACACTCTCCTCGCCATGGAAACTGGCTCCCGGTCCCAGCCTCTGTCTGGACCACTTCTGGGGCACACGCTGTTCCGTGGTTCACACGCAACTCTTCAGTGGCTTCGGTGCAGGGAGACGGGATCAGAGCGGCCGGCTGGCCTGTCAGAGACCGGCGCTGAGCGCTTTTCCCTGGCAAGCTGGAGCCTGTTTCTTTATTTTCCCCTTTACTGACATTTAGTAATGACGTCAGAAGGCCTTGGGCCTGTCGCAGGTCCTTTGAGAGGGCAAGCCTCCCCTTGGGGAGGGTGGGCAGGGGGAAGAGGGTTTGTGGAGTGTGTCCTGGTCTGACCTTCTGCTGGGTTTTGTGATTTTTGAGCTTAAGGAATGGAGCCCTCCGGAGCCTTGAGTTTTGAGCCTGCCGGGTGAGAGGGCGGGAAACGTGCCCAGAACGTCAAACGTCCCCCAGCCCGCGGGCTGCGCGGTCGGTGCGGGCGGCGGTGACCGGCTCTCCTGTGCTTGCTCTCCCCGCAGTGGACGTGGCCACGGCGCTGCCCCTGCAAGTGGCCCCCTCGGCAGTGCCCATGGACCTGCGCCTCGACCACCCGTTCTCGCTGCCCGTGGCGGAGCCCGCCCTCCGGGAGCAGCAGCTGCAGCAGGAGCTCCTGGCGCTCAAGCAGAAGCAGCAGATCCAGAGGCAGCTGCTCATCGCCGAGTTCCAGCGGCAGCACGAGCAGCTCTCGCGGCAGCACGAAGCCCAGCTGCACGAGCACATCAAGGTGAGTCCCGGCATCTCGGGGCACGGGGGGCCTGGGATGCCGCTGTGGCCTCGGCCACACCCCCTCGCCCCCGCTGCTCCTAAGGGAGCATCAGGATGTCCCAGATGTGGCACTGGGGTTCAGGTACAAGGTCTCCTCCCTGTGACGTTAGCACCAGATGACGGCACCTGCGCGCTCAGCAGCAGGCAAAGCTGGAGTGAGTGGTGGAGGGTGCGGCGTCTGTTGTGCTGTGGGGTGCAGTGTGGGGTACGGCGTGGCGTGGCGGGCCACGCGGGTGAGGTGTGGGGTGCGGCATGGTGTGGCAGGCCATGTGGGTGCGGCGGGAGGTGTGGCGTGGAGTGGCGGGCCGCGCAGGTGCGGTGTGGCGTGGGGAGCTGCATTGTGAACGCGTGGAGTAGAGCGTGTTTAAAGTAGAGTTCGTCACCTAATTTCGTTTAAAGAAATGTCCATAAATAGAAAAATCACCAGTGGGAAGAGGAACCGAAATGTGAATGAGCATCTCTGGGTGGTGTGTTTATAAATCATTTTTATTTTCTTCTTGAGACTTTTCCGTCTTTTCTAAGTTTTTCCCATTAACCTTTTATAATTGAAAAAAGATATTTTCTTTTAATTTAAATGGAGTAAGTAAAAACTAATGAAGACCTTCTTTTGGTACTTACTTTCTACAAATATTTAATCTGATGCTGGACTTTAAGATGAAGTAAATTGGGCATCAGTGACATGTGGCACAGCCATGCTGTGTGGTTGGCAGGCCAGTCACGGCGCCTGTGATTGTGTGTTCTCACTGCGTCCAGAACCGTGTAGAGCAACTCTGTCCAGTAGAAATATACAGGGGTGTATTGAAATTACATGGCTGACTGTTAATGTTCTGGTAGCCACGTTAAACACAGCATAAGCCGCCACGAAAAGCAGGTGGTGTAAGTTACCTGTTGCTGTGTAGCAAAAGTACCCCAGCGCCAGGACCCGGGAGCAGCCTGGCTCGCGGCTCTGGCTCGGGTCTCTGGCCGGGTTGCGAGCGAGATGGCAGTCAAGGCGGGGGCTCATCTGGGGGGTGACTGACCCAGGCGGGGATCTGTTTCCAAGCTCGCTCTCGGGGTTGTCCCCAGGGCTGCTCGAAGCACAGCCGGCGCCCAGAGTGAGTGGCCGAGAGATCGAGGCCAAGACGGAAGCCACGGAGTCCTTTGCGTCCAGCCTTGGACATGGCAGCCCCGCGCCAGGCTGCTCTATTCTGTCTGTCACACAGACCGAGCCTGGTATGTCCTGGGAGGGACCTAGACAGGGTTGAAAACCAGGAAACAGATTGCTGGGGGCCTTGGGGGCCGGGCTGACAAAAGGGAAAAGTGATTTCATCACGCTTTATGTGACCACATATTTCCAAAATATCACTCCAACATGTGCACGATGCGAAAAGTTCCTCATGAGCTATTTCGCATTCCATGGTTCACCCCGAGTCTCGGCAGACGACGGGGATTAGACGAGGAGGGCACGTCCTGGTCGGGACCGGTCGTGTTTTGAGCCCCACGTGGTTGCAGGTTGCTGCGTTGGACGGCATGGACCAGAGCGTTAAAGGCCATGGCATCGCGTTGCCTGGTGCTTCCGAGATGCTCTGTGGCCAGAGTTCCCCGCAGCCCACGTGTGGACGTTGATCAGCCACAGCCCCAGCTGCCCAAGGCAGTAGCCACACCCAGGTGTCACGGAGCCCGCCTGGCGCTGCGCAGAATGGCCGGCGCAGCCGCCTCTGCTTCTGCCCCCTGTGTGTAAAAGACGCCTTGTGCGATGACGTCATTTAGTGACCACGTGGAGAAGTGGCGGTGAGGTGGCATCAGTGCTGCCTGTGGCTGCAGCGGCCGGTTGCAGGGGAGGCTGTGGGGCTTGCTCACTGCCCGGCCGGCCATGTCATGGGGCCTGGTGGGCCCCTGGGGACAGGCCCGAGTTAGCTCAGGCGCTAAGCCGGTATGTGAGTTCCTGTGCCTCAAAGTTTAGCCGAGAGCTTTGTCCTCAGCCTCCTCCGCCTTGTGAGACTGGGGGGCCTGGGGGCTCCTCCTGGCCCCTGGGAGCTGCTGGGGGGCTCCAGGTCTTTGGGATTTGGCTGGCCGCTGTTTTTCGTTGCCGGGGGTTGGGGGGGGGGTTTGCTGCTTTTTGCCTCACTCACTGGCCTTCTGACATCAGCATTCACCTGACAGAGGAGAGGACACTTTCCTGAGCTGCTTGAAGTCTGGGCTGTGCTGGCTTTGCCTTCAGAATTCTGGGCAACCTGGGGGTCATGTGCACCACAGACGCCGCGTGTCCCCGTAGAGATTGGCCCACCAGCAGCCACAGCAATGCCGTCCTTTTTAACACCTGCACTCGGGCTTGGGCTGAGCCTGCCGAGAGGTCCCCAAACGCCATGGCCCTTGCTCTCCTGACTCCTCCTGGCTGGTGGGACGAGAGGAGGGACTCCGAGGCGTGGTCCCTGGGGCGTGGGCCTGCCGGCGGGTGGGGGCTTCACTCTGCTGTGGACGGGCCAGGCCCTGACCGTGGGTGGCTGCCTCCAGGGATGGTGTCAGGCCTGGGAGAGGGTGTTTCAGGCTGGCCACAGTAGACGGTGCCCGCTGGGTGAGGTGCAGGTCAGGGGGTCCCCCAGGGGATGCTGCGGCCCACGCGGCCTGGCGGCCGTGTCTCTGTGGCAGCCTCTGGCCTGTTCCTTGGCCGCCCTCACCTTCGCCTCATTCTGGAAACGGGAGGGAAGGGGCACCCCGCCTAGCACAGCCCCTCTTTCCCGCCCTCTGAAGCGGCCCCTGTGCTTGGCCACCAGTGGCCTGGGCACTGCTCCCTGTCCCTCTGGCGCCTGTCGGTCACCAGCCCTGGCGCGCCTGGGGCTGTGCCGGCACGTCACTCCCAGCAGACCCACCACAGAGCCCGGCAGAGGACGTTTCTCTGTATTTGCGCTGGCCGTTCGAACACTCCTGTCCTCGGCTGCTGCTACAACCGGGGATGCTCCGACGGCGGCCAACTGGGCTGACCTGAGCCTGCCTGGGGCCACCGGGACAGGGCGCAGTTGAAGACGACTGCAATTGTTCATGCTCTTCGTGTCGGCTGAATTTATAGCTTTGATAAGAAAAAAATACACGAGAAACTGAGAAATAAACCCTGCATAGCTGGGGGGGTCACCAGGGGTAGGAACCCGGGAAGACACTTGATTGAGTTCCCGCTGGCCTCTGCTGCGTCCCCCTGCCACACCCCCCCCGCCCTCCTCCCTGGCACCTTGGGAGTTGCTTCCCTGCGCGGACCTGAGAGGGAGCCCTCGTGTCACCTCCTGCAGGCCCGCTTCTCACGCTGGGTCCCCGGAGAGCTCCCCGGACCCCCAGGACTGGGCCCTCCAAGAGGGGACCGGAGCCCCCAGATCCGTGGCCGGGGAGCCCTCTCCACCCTGGGCCTCAGGAGCACAGAGAGAAGCTCAAGGTTACATTAGTCTTTACGTTTCAATTGTTTTGTTTTTTCATTAAAACAAAGATCGTAAAAGCCATTTGAACTCTGTAATGGTGTCATTGTATTACTTGGCTTTTGTTCGGATGATTTAAACTCTCTTCATAAGGTGTCATATTGTTAGTGACATTTTGGCAGTGGTATTTGTCGGACAGATTTCTCGAACACAAAATCTAATTAGTGTCATTAAATCATCAGTGAATTTGAATAGAATTTTATAATTGAAAGGGAATAGCCTTTAAAATACAACTTAAGTGATTAATTTTGGGTAAATAAGATCACGTATAAGGGTTTCATGCCTAGTACATCTGCAGTTTCCAGTTTGCTTGCTGTTCACGGCTCATTTCAACACCCCATCCCCTTCTCCTCCGCAGACTGTCCTCTTCCCCCAGGACTGGAGCCCAGGTGAGCATGGAAGCTTCTCACGGAAGTTTCTTCCCAGTGTCTCCCAGAAGGGTGCTGGGGGGTGGATACAGACACCGTAGTGTGCAGAGAGGGTCTGAGGACCAGCCTCCTTGCTGTGGCCAGAGCACCCCTAGGTTGGTGAGCCCCAGAGCAGGGGCCTGTGTGGGGAGGCCGCAGGGCAGGACGGGCCCCACCGCCCAGCGCAGGCCACGCCCTCTGGGCAGGCACGTGGCACTGTCAGTGCTCACCGGTGACCTGCCTGTCTTGCCTCCGGTCAGCAGCTCTCCCTGGCCCTCTTCCTCCTCGTTGATGGAACTGTCAGCTCAGCAGTTGCTTTCTGTCAGTTTATAGTAGTCACTTGTGGACATTCAACATGATGATGGCTTCATCACAGAGGCAGAAGCATGTGGACCTTCAGCCAGAGAATCCACTTCCAGGGCGCCTGTTTTAAGCAGATCCTCCTGGGTCGCCAGCTGGAGGACCCTGGTGGCTTAATGGGGCCACGGGTGAGGAGCCTGGACCGCTCAGTCGGCGCTATCAGGGCTGAAGCCCGCGACCCTGGGACCAGCTATGGGAGCTGAGACTCGCAGAGCCTTGTGCGCACCGCAGGCAACAGCATGTGTGAGGCGGGGCCTCCTTCCCTGGTGCCTGGCCCGGGAGGACCCCGGTGGCCCACGTCTGTCCCGCGAGGCATCCTGGGCAGGCGTCCCCAGGGCTTCCTGCTTCCAGGCCAGGTTGTCACCGTCCTTGGGGTGGGTTTGGCCCACTTGCCCAGCTGTCTCCTCAGAAGAAATCCCTGCGTGCAGAAGGTGCTGAATGCGAGTTACACATTTCGAGGCATCTGCCAAGTCGCCCTCCTGGAAGGCCGGTGTCCCCCAGTGGCGTGTTCACAGTGCTCCGTCCCCTCCCTGGTTCACAGGAGGTCTCCAGTGGAGAGGATGAGAAATAAAAACCATTGCACGTGGTTTTCATTTGCACGTCCTTCTTTATGACTGAGGCTCAGCTTCTCTCCCTGTGTGTGTGCCTGGCATTGGGGCTGGTGTCGCCTCTGTGAGCACGGGAGAGTTTTAGGATCTATCGAGTCGATAGCGCGGCTGCATTCCTCGTCGTGGCCGTGGAAGGAGACCTCAGGCCGACCCCGTCCTGGCCACTCCGCGCCAGCTCTGGCCCTCCAGTGCCTCTCTGGGCTCATGTGGCCCCACCGCGTGCCAGCTGGGGTGATGGCCTAGAAGAGACAGCCCAGAGACACATGGGACACATCTCCAGGTGGGGGGGCCGTGGAGGGGACGGGCCGGGTCCCTCCAGCGGGAGGAGTGCTGGTCTTGCCGAGGACAGGAGCTCTGAGCTGGACCTGGGAGGAGACTGGGGTGGGGCAGCGGCGGAGGGGCCGGTCATCCCAGGAAGTGCCGGCCAGCCGCGCTTACACCGGGCCCTCCTCTCCTCCTTCCCGCCCCCCACTGCCCCGTGCAGTTGCCCGGCCTGCGCCTGCCGGGGCCAAAACCCGGCTCTGGGCGTTTCTGCCGCTGCCTTCCTTTCGCGGGTCTCCGTGCTGAAGGGTCATCTGTTTGTCCTTGTGACTTTTGAGCCCCCAGCGTGGGTGGGACAGGGAAGGGCGGATGCAGGGGACTGTGACCACTGCGGGTGACGCCCTGGGGCGAGGCAGAGGTGCTGACCTGGGTGCCTGTTTCATTTGAGCCACGTAATCCAGGAGTGAAGGTGGAAATGGTTTCCTTTCTCGGACCCCACAGGGAACGGCCTTTCAGGCCCAGGCTGTCCATAAGAACCCCGGCCAGCAGCTCTCGTCCTGCAGGTCAGCAGCCAGCCCTCCCTCCTGGTGGCCCCTCACCTGTCTTCCTCTGTTAGAAGCTGTGTCCTGGCCAGCGAGGGTGCTGGGCCTGCTCCCCGTCACCTCAGAGGGAAAACGAGCAGGGAGGTGCCTTGAAAGCTCCTTGAGTGTCTTCGGAAAGGCTGCGGACGGAGCGTGTCGCGGTTGGTTGTGGCGCCACGCACAGAGCACCCAGGCTCCGGGGCTAGGTGAAAACGGCCCCGCACTGCCTGTCTCCCTCACCGCGCCGACCGGCCGGCTCTGCCAGCAGGGCAGCAGCAGGCGGCGGGCCGGGGGCACTGGCTGCTGGTGCCGGCCACGGCGGCACAGCCCGATGGCGGGATAGGCTGGAGCTGCAGTCCCTGTGCTGGAGGCTGGGCACGGCCTCCCCCTAGAGCTGTCGAAGGTGTTGCCGTGGGAGGGGTGCCCGGTCCTCCCTCCGGCTGCCCGCCGGGGCCGGGTGGCACATCCTCCCGCACGCGTGGGGCCTTTGTGCGCTGGCAGCCGCGTTTGCTTTGCTTGTCCGTGGTTGTTGGCGGTTTCTTCTAAGATTTGCTGTGTGTGGTTCCATCGGCTAGAGCCTGTGTTCCCAGCCCGGGCCGTAGGCTTTACCAAGGGAACGGAAGAGTGAGAATTTGCGCCCTGTGCAATCACATGGCCCATGTCACGTTTCTTTAGCGTTGCTGTGACGTGATTTGAACTCCGCACGCGGCGCGGGCGCGCTGGGTGAGGGGCACGTTGCGTCCTGCTGGGAAGCAGCTCTGAGCAGCCTGTGTCCCGACGTCTGCGTTCACGAGCCACTGATGGTAGAGACAGGTGATCGCTTGGCCCCGGGACAGCAGGAAGCCGTCGGGGACGTGAGGCCCAGGGGGTGGGTTGAAGCCCCTGCGGGGGCTGCCGCTCATCCCCTGCAGACCCCGCCCAGGGACTTTCTCCGGCCAGGCCTGCCTCGCGGCCCAGACCATACTGGAGGCAGGTGCTGGACCGCCAGGCTCTCTCCCTGGGAGGGCCATGGTGGCCACCTGGAGCTGGTGCGGCGGGCGTGGTGGGGGGACAGACCTCACTGGCTGCTCAGGCCCCTCCTCTGGAGAAGGACCTGGTGAGAATTTGGAGATATTCTGGGTACAGCTGCCCACTCTCATGGCCCTGCCAGCATCACCGTGAGGGCAGAGCCCACAGAGAGGGGCGTTTCCGTGGCGCGCTCTGGCACACCCAGATCACACATACGTGTGCACACGCAAGCTCATGCCTCTTCACGTTGGCAACCATTGGGAGCAGTGGGCGGTTTAGCCAAGGGCTTGGGCACCCCACCCCCCGCACGGCTGGTGGGGGCCCTGAGCGCGGGCCCCGCCGGCCCCAGGCTGTGCAGGCCGTCCTGCACGTCCTGGCCCTTTCAGTCTGCGTTTTGTTTTTTTTACCTTTAGTCCACTGTTACTTCCTTGGTCATAGCCTGTTGCTCTGAAGCGAAGCGCGTACGTTAGAGAACCCCGGAGAGCACAGAGGTGCCGCGGCCACCCCGTGGGCGTCAGTCCCCACGTGCCTGCGTGGCCACACCAGGTCCCAGGGTGCGTGTCTGCCGCGCACGGCCTCCCCATTGCCCCCGGCTCATCCTCTCACCCACAGGCAGCACTCTGGTGGTGGAAGCCCCGGTCCAGAACCCGCCTGTGTGCTGCGCTTCCCGTGGAAGGTTCCGGGGGCCGCTCTGGTTGCCAGCTCACCCCCTTTCTGCCCCCACCCCTCTTACTTCCACAAAGGGAGCAAGACCGTGACAGCCCACAGGAGAGGGACTGGCCATGTGTGCGCTTGGGACAGCGGCAGGGCAGTGCCAGGCCTGCCCTAGGGGGCGCGGGGAGCCTCGCGGGCGGGCGGCTGTCACTGGGCGCGCTCCTCCACGCCGGCCCGGGCTGTGGGAGCCAGAGCCCCGGGCGGGAGAACGAGAGCATGCACGGGGACCCACGCCCAATCCTGAGAAAGTGGGTGGGTGTTTGTAGCAGCCCCCAGGGGTGCTGGGTAACGGGCCGTGCCCACATTCTTGTCGGCGCTGGGCCCAGTACAAAGAGTGAAAATGGGATTTAGTTGCTGATGTTGAGGTTGAATGTTTTTCCCTGTTGACTTTTTTCTTTTGGGAGAGATGGGGTCTTGCTCTGTAGCCCAGGCTGGAGTGCAGTGGCACCATCAGGGCTCACTGCAGCCTCGAACTCCTGGGCTCTGGTGATCCACCTGCCTCAGGCTCCCAAGCAGCTGGGACTACAGGCGAGTGCCACCACGCCCGGCTAATACTTTAAATTTTTGTAGAAATGGGTCTTGCTGTGATGCCCAGGCTGGTCCTGTTCTTTCCAGCCCCCGTTTCCAGTGGGCTGCTTACCGTGTGCTTAGTAGTTGGTAACCATTTACTTGTAGTTCACCTGTGTGTCATTGACATGATAGTTTTCCTCATTTACCTTGTGCATTTTCATTTTTATTTAAATAAAGACAAAAATGTTAATGTCGTCAACTGTGTCATTTTTTGACATACAAGACGTAATTCACACAGAACACAATGCGCAGCTTTGGAGGGTGCTGCTGGGTGTTTTGACAGCTGTGGGCTCCCTGCAGACACCAGCTCCACAGGGCAGAAAGTCCAGCACCTGGAACATTCCCTCCCGCCTCAGTCCTCCTGCCTCACCCCAAGAAGCAGCCTTCTTCTGGTTTTCATTGTCATGTATTAGTTTTTCCTGTTCTAGAACTCCATATAATGCAGTCATCCCTCCGTGTTTTTGGGTCCACGTCCACTGATTTGACCACGGATCAGAACCTGGGGCTGGGAGGGCCACCAGCCGTGCGGCCTCCCGGTGTCGACTCTGCTCTGCCCTCTCCCACACGCCCTGTGCCAGCACCCGTGTGTTCTGCTTGTTGGAGATCTGTCACTGTTTTCTCGTATGCCCGTGTTTATTCTATGGCTGGCTAGTGGTCTCCTGTGTGATTCTCCTGTGCACACGGACTGTCCATGTGCTCGCCACCCAGGGACACGCGGGTGGCGTCCAGGCGGGGCTATGATAAAGCAGCCGCGTGCTTCCCCGTCTCTTGGACAGGCAGCTGGGGAGGGGGCTGCCCCGTCCTGGGGCAGACGTGTGTTTGAGAAAGTGCCAAGCGGCTCCCCAGGTGTGTGCGCCATGTCACACTCTGTTCCGTGCCGTTTTCAGAAAGGCGTTGCCAGCTTGCAGGGTTACGTGGCTCTCCCTGCATGTTTTCTTCTAGCACCTCAAGGGCTTTTATCCTCATGTTTACCACTTAGAGGTCGGAGGACATTTAGGGCCTCAGGCAGCGCTTATTTCTCTCGTGGGCTGAAACTGGGCCGTGCAGCCAAGCGTGGGGACCCTGGTGGCACAGGGCAGACGTGGGGGCCCGGGCTGGGTCGCCTGTCTGGAGCCTGCGTTCTGACCTCTGTCTCCCTCCCGCAGCAGCAGCAGGAGATGCTGGCCATGAAGCACCAGCAGGAGCTGCTCGAGCACCAGCGGAAGCTGGAGCGGCACCGCCAGGAGCAGGAGCTGGAGAAGCAGCACCGGGAGCAGAAGCTGCAGCAGCTCAAGAACAAGGAGAAGGGCAAAGAGAGTGAGTGCGGGACGCGGGCACGGGGGCGGGGGCGGGGCCGGGCAGCGCAGCCTCACCACGGTGCCACCTGTGCCGGGTTCCCCAGAAGCAGGCCAGGGGTGGGGACAGTCAGTGTCACTCTGTCTCTGTGTTTTGGGTCCCCCGTGTTCAGCTTTCGAGGTGAACTGGCATCCGCGGCTTTATCTTTATCCGGGGTTGCAGGACTCGGTGTGATCAAAGCCAGGGCGTGCTGCCATTTTGGAGACTGTTCGGCAGTGCTCCTCACAGACTTGGAAGTATTAAAACCATAAAGCATGCCAGATGCGTAGTGCGTTTCATCTGCGGGTTCTGCCCTGAAGCTTTCAAAGTACTTTTCTTCTGGGAGCATTTTGTAAGCGCTGTAAAAGCAGCTGTCAGCTTGCAAGACAGTCCGTGGCTGAAGGGACACAGCTGCGCGAGGGCAGCAGCTTCATCTTCACGTGGGCTCTGTCTACCCTCCTTTGCCTCCGATCTTGGCTGAGCTTGTGTGTCTGAAGACCGGCACGGCTGTGGTCGGTTTTGTTCCAAGGGAAGCCGGACCTTGATACTAGCCAGGTGACCATTCTGCTTGCTGTTTCCTCGTGTGAAAAATCAGAGTGACGCATCTCCCAGGGAACGGTCACAGTGCTGCCTGTGCGTCTGAGCTGGCGTGTCCCCATGGGCACCGGCTCCGGCCCAGGGAGTCTGCTCCCAGCATCGCCCTCAGATTTTGACTCATCAGAGCCCTGGGCCTGGTGTGTATTTGTGTTCTTTCTGTTGGTAACTCGTTATTTTAAGTGACACGCCCGGGACCCAGTCGCCGGAGCGGGTGCAGGCTCCCGCGTCTCTGCCCGACCGCAGTGCTCTGTGGGACACACTCGTGCCGTGGGATGCTGGAAACAAGGCAAGGTGTGCGCTTCCCGCAGGTGACAGGACTCCCGCGAAGGAACGTGGGCCAGCTGGCTCCTCTGACGCTCTCAAGTAAGAGGAGATGCGTCGCCACGCCTCCTCCGTCGCAGGGAGGGGAGCTGGGCCGTGTCGCTGGAGGCCCCCGGTCTGCAGACTGACGACAGCTGGGCTTCGGTGCCCGCAGCTGCCTCGCCGCGAGGCCGTAGGTTGGCGCCTTTCCATACCGCGGGAGGCCCAACCTGCACGAGGCCGGGGCGCGCCGTGCCGTTCCGTGAGAATAGACAACTGTCTGTGACCTGCAGCGTTTCTTAGTATCTTCATCGTATTCTAAAAGGTTTTTGAAATCTTTGCCCTTTAAAATTATTTTTTTATGTATTTTTTATTTTTTATAGAGTTTGGGGGTACAAGTGAAGTTTTGTTGTGTGGCTGTGTCGTGTAGAGGTGAGGTCTGGGCCTTCAGGGCACCTGTCACCCAAAGAGCGCACATTGCACCTAATGGGTGACTTTGCATCCCTCACGTCCCTCCCCGCCCACCTTGTGGAGTCTCCCGTGTCTGCACTCTACTCTGTGTGGCCGTACGTCCCGTGGTTTAGCTCCCACTTACGAGTGAGAACGTGCGGCATTTGGTTTTCTGTTCCTGAGGTGCTTCGCTTAGGATAACGGCCTCCAGTTCCTCCAGGTTTCTGCAAAGGACATAATTTCAGTCTTTCAGTGGCGGAGGGGTTCTCCACGGTATGCACATGCCACATTTTCTTTATCCAGCCACTCGCTGGTGGAAACTTCGGCTGCTTCCATCTCTGTGCCGTCGCGAGTAGCCGTGATGAACACACAGGTGCAGGTGTCTTTTCGATACACTGATTTCTTTTCCTCCGGGGAGATGCCGAGCAGTGGGCCACGGGATCCAGTGGTAGGTCTGTGTTTAGCCCTTTGAGAAACTCCAGACTGGTTTCCAGAGAGGCCGTACGAATTTACGTTGCATTCCCACCAATTAACATTGAGTAGATAAAAGAAAATATTTATAAAACGTATGTAAGGATTACAGGAACACAAAACAGAGACCCTGCCGCTATCTCCGTGACAGTTTACTTGATTATTTATTTCGTCTCTTTTTCTGTTGCCATGCGTTGCTTTCGGTTTTCTGGGTCGGTCTCTCCAGAGGCGTACCAATTTTATCAGTCTTCTCAAAGAACTAGCTTTTGGATTTATGAAAGTTGTCTGTTGAATATCATTAATTTTATCTTATTATCAATAAGTTTCTTTAATTTCTACTATTTTTATTGTTTTATCTTCTATGTTCTTTGGGCTAGTTTGTGGTTCCTTTTCTAGCTTTATGAGATAGATACCTAGATTGTTGATTCCAACTTTCTCTTCCGACACACGCATTTTCAGCTATGAACTTCCTTCCAGATACAACGTGAGCTGCATCCCACAGGTTTCGATATGTAGTCTGACAATCCTGGTGTGTTCCACTTACATTTAATGTAATTATCAGCATGTGTGTAGCTTTGTTACATCATTGTACTATATGAAGTCTGATTATCCCAACTATTCTAATTTTCCTTTTCTTTGTTTAGATTTTTTTTTCTTTTCTGCCAGCGTGGTAGTTAATCACAGGTTTGCCTTTCCTTTACTGAACAGCCTTGGGACGGCAGCAGCCGTCTTTAACCCGTCAGAGTCTAATCCAAACTAGTACCTTTGCCTGTTCACCGACAGTGCACGGGTCTTGAAATACTGTAACTCCCAACTCACATACGATTCTGGCCTGTATTTATACTTATATTTAAAACTCAGACAACATTGTTATTATTACTTTATACAGTCAGAATTTACTCAGACATTACCCTTGTCAGTTTTTACTCATTTCTGTATGTTTGAAACTTCATCGATGGTGTTCTTTCAGTATTCACTTTAATGCAGGTCTAACAGTGATGAATCTTCTCAGTTTTTGTCTAAAATGTGATTTTACATTAATCTTTGAAGGTCATTTTTACTGAATGGAGAATTCTAGGTTTGCATGTATTTTCTTCCAGCCCTTGAAGGTACCCTTCCATTATCTTCTGACTTCCATTGTTAATCTCCAAAAACTAGCTGTCAGCCCTGTTGTTCCTTCATTGGAGATAATCTTTTTTCTCTGGCTACTTTTACAATTTTCTCTTTGTCTTTGGTTTTTGGAAGTTTAGTTCTGAAGTGTTTGTGGCCTCTTTTGTTTTCTTTATTGTGCTTGCAATGCGTAGTTCTTAAATCTTTTTTTAATACTTTTATGAATTCTTAGGGCTCATTATTCTTAACTTTCATTTCCGCAGATTGCAGCCTCTCCGTTTAACCTGTGTGGGACTTCAGCGCCGCGTGTGTTAGATCCGTCCTCCTTGTCTTCTGCATTTCTTAGGTTCTTTTTCTCTCTGTGTGTGTTCCTTTTGTTTCTCTTTGCTCAGGTGTGGGCTGTTTTCTTCTGCTCTGTCATCCTCTTCAGTAATTTGCACTTTGCCCACGAAATAATCAGCTTTCAAATTCGTATATTGGATCTTAAAATTTGTTTGATTTTCAGTTCTAAAATTTTCAGTCGGCTCTTTTACATAGTTTCCCCCAGAATTTCTCAGTCTTCTTTTTCCTCTGCACACAGTAGAATCACTTTAGAGTCTGTGACTCATCCGACCATCGTCTGAGGCTTTGGCTGGATTTTTCCTGTCTGTTGTTTCTCTCGGTTTCTTTTTGTCAAGTTGTGTCCCCAGCGTCCCAGGTGCGCGTCCGGCTCTGCGTACGGCAAGCTGCAGAGATGCTGTAGGATCTGGAATGGTGACGTGTTCCAGACAGGTCTTGTTTTGCTTCTTGGAGCTGACCAGAGGCAGCAAACTCCTTAATTGTTTTAATCTAGTCACGTTTCGAGCTGATGTGGAGTTAGGTGTTGGGCCTTCTGAGGGGTAGTTTGGTTTTGGCCATCCTCACTCATAGGGTGCAGTCCTTTGGGGTCCCACAAAAAGCCTGTGAGGTTGATTGGGGTCCTTTGCTTTTGTGGCCCTGACCCTGTCAACGGCCCCTTCTCAAATCCACGGTGTCTCTGGAGCCAAGGCTGCTCGGGCAGCTCAGTGCTCTACGGCTCCGCCCCCTGGCGGTGGCCCTGTCCCTGTCCCCACACTGCCGTGGCTGCCCTCTGCATCTTGAAACAGAAGGTTCTGATATTTGGTCCAGATCGTCTGACCATTCCCAGTAGGTTTAATTTAATTACCTAGCTGGAATTACCTGAAGCCAAAATTCTTAAAGTTATATTATTGAGAACAAAAGGTGCTTGGAGTGTTCAGTTTTCCTCACCTCCTGTTCTTTTCTTTGCTTTATGCTGTTTATATTCTCCATTGTATCTGCAGGGAAGGATATGTTTCGGCTTGGGGATTTGCCTTTATATAATTTTTAAATTTCAAAATTGACTTTTTTTTTTTTGGACAGATTCTGTCACCCAGGCTAGAGTGCCGTGGCGTCAGCCTAGCTCACAGCAACCTCAAACTCCTGGGCTCAGGCCATCCTCCTGCCTCAGCTTCCTGAGTAGTGGGGACTGCAGGTGCATGCCACGACACCTGGCTAATTTTTCTGTTTTTAGGTGCCTGACTAATTTTTTCTATTTTTAGTAGAGACAGGTTCTCGCTCTTGCTAAGGCTGGTCTCAAACTCCTGACCTCAGGCCGTCCTCATGCCTTGATCTCCCAGAGTGCTAGGATTACAGGTGTGAGCCACCGCACCCAGCCACAAAATTGACATTTTGTTTTTAATTAATCTTCATTAGATTTGAAGTATTAATATTTCCAAGTAGGATTTGTTTTTTGTTTTTGAAATCCTTGTGTTCTGAAAGGAACTAAATAACTATCAAGTAATTTCAGTTAGTAAGTTTATTTTGAACACAGTGAATATTCTGCCAAACTATTAATAACTCTAAATTACAGTTGGGATATAATCTAATCTATATTATTATACCTGTATCTGTACATTTTATAAATATTTGCTGTTCCAAACAGATAAAATATTATTTTACGTAAGCGTTTATAGCTAAAGCACTCTCTCAATTTTTAATTTTTTCTCTGTTTAACTATTTGTGAGTTCTTAGCAGTTGTCTTTCCACATGAAACTAACACTTCCACAATTATCAGTCACTGCGGTTGTCAGTCTGTGGAAGTGTTGCTGCTATCCATTTTACTCTTGAAGCAGTAAATGCACTTGGGATGTTTTTTCTCTTTGATAGAGTTTAAAAGAAGACAGCACATGTGGAGAGGTTATACTCCATGCTCTGTCTAAATTTTGTACCGATATATAAAAATAAATCCCGAATCCGAACGGTGTCCCCAGTTCCTGAGGCTGGTTGGATGAGATGATGCCTCGACTCGCTCCGTGGTTGCCCAGGGAGCGGAGAGTCCAGATGTGGAGCAGGAGGCCTCGCGCAGAAGCGGAGTTGCAGGCGTGCTGGACACGTACCCCTGGCCTCTGCACACAGATTCGGGCCCCTCCGTGCCGGGTGGGTGTGGCGTTGTGGCTCTCCGGTCTCCCTGCGGGTGTTCCGACCACCTGACCTGGAGGGGGGTCTGAGTGTCTGTATGCTCATCTCTGAAACTCCCGGGGTGATCGCAGGGTGCCGTCCAGGTTGGGAGCGGGGAGGCGAGGCGGGTCCTCCGGCTCCTGTGCTAGGAACCTGCTTATCCCAGAAGCCCCTCGCCTGCCCGTGTGGCCTGCTTTGGGGGCTGCTTTCCACTTGAGACAGCGGCTCCCTGGACAAGAGCACATGGTGCTCATGGGAGCCCCCGGGAGGGCTCTGGCCTCGTCCCCGCTGCCCCGATGGAGCTGTGATGCTGAGCACTCGCAGGGGACCAGAGTCGCAGGCCGGGTGCCCACGCGGTGCCGACACGGGGGCTCCGGCCGGGTGCTCCCCCCACTTCTGTGGGTTGCTTGCACCTTTGCGTGTTTTTCCCTGTTTTCCCTACTCTACTTATTTTTCTCTGCAATGGGGAAAACAGTTGTTTGTCAAGGAATCGCAGTTTAAACTTTAAATATCAGCTGGTGGACTTGCGCCGCGGCCAGGCCACAAACAGCGGTTCTTCGGCTGCTGAAAAGCAGCTCAGTGTAAAGCCCTTCCCCGTCGTTCGCCAGCCCCTTCCAACGAAAATACCATCTCAGGGCTCGCAGAATGTGCAGAGATTCGACTTCAGAAAACATTCTGGATCCATGTACGAGTCAGAAACAATCTCTGCACTACATGCTACGTCGTCCGCCCTTAACTGGAGCGCCGGAATGTTCCCTGCTCCTCTCCAGCCCTGGCGGTTTTCGCTCTGCAGATTTGGGTGGTCGGGTTTTATTATTAATAATAAACTGTGTACAGTTGGGTACTTGGCAAGCCGGTGGGGCCCCGCGGCCCTCGGAGTGTGGCCTTGTGGTGGGCGCGCAGGGCCGGCCGGCCGCGGTGGGGGACGCCGCGCGGGGGATCTTATGTAAGCGGGGCCGGGCCGGCGTCTCCCCCGTGAAGGGATTCTTGTTGTGTCACTTAAAGGGCGTTTGTGGGGGCAAATGCAAATGACACAAGGCATGTCCAGTCTTGGGGCGTTTGGAAGTGTGTAGTGCCAAGCGTCTGCCGTTCAGTGTCCTGGATTTTTAAAGTGACTTTCTTACTGAATATTTAATAAAAAGTTTTGTTGCACGTAAAAACTCTTACAGCGCTTTTAAATAATTCTTCGAAAGAGTTTTGTTATACTTAAAAACTTTTATAGCACTTTTAAATTTAAGTAATTCTTCACTTTTATTTATTGGCACCAAATAATGCTATTAATTTGGAAGAAGAGCAAATGGTTAGAATTTGTGGCGGTTCCCGTCACGTTCAGCGTGAACACACTGCTTTCAAGCAGTCAGGTGTTTACTCAGGTTAACACATTTGGGAATCCAAGACACGCTGTCGTTTAACATAAGCACAAGGAAAAGGTCCACGGCAAGGCCAGTGTCTGCCGTCTCGGCAGTGCGGACCGAGCGCAGGTGGGTGTTTTCACCGTTGGTTATGAGCGCAGCCCTCCGGGAGTAAAGGGCATTCACTTGAGGGCCCTTCACTTTGTGTAAAGGTGACGCAGGAGGCCGGCACTCGCTCGCGGGCTGAACGCCTGATCCTGAAAGTGATCTCTGGTCCTGCGGTGCAGTCGCGCCTTCCTCGGAGGCCGGTGGGGACGGGGACGGACATGGAGGACTTACCCCGGCAGAAGCCACGCGGAAATCTGCGGCAGAGTTTCCATCCAGAGTCAGCTTGTCCGGGGGCCCACGGCGCTGCGCAGCCTGCCGTGCCGTGGCTGTGCCTGCGTGGGGAGGAAGCGGCCCTGCCCCCTCCAGGCCTGCTGTTCCCGCGCCCACAGGCACTCGCCCGCGTCCCTTCCCTGCGCAGCTGGCTCTGCGGGGCTGTCCCTGCCACCCTGTCTGGGAACCTTTGTCTTTCACTCACCCATCCCTCCCCATCACCCGGGGGGGGGGTCTCTGTACACATCTCTCAGGTGGACGGAGGATCGTGTCAGTTAAGTGGCAATGCAAAGTGAAATTCAGAGACGTTTGCTATCTAGTTATTGAATGCGTTTTTTGATTCTAGAACCTTCATCGAAGTGGGAAAATCGGTCGACCGATGAGCATGTAACCAACCAGAAGTGGGGACAGGGGTGGATAAATACGTAACCACAAGTAGAGGAACAGGTGGGGTCAGAATCAGCCTCTTAAATTTCGAGTTCTAGTAAAGTCCAAAGAATGAGAGAAGACTCCTCCGTGCTTAAAGAGGGCAGCTGCAGCCACGTTGCTGTTCATGCCGCCAGGCTCGTGCCCAGGCCCCGGAGCTCCGGTCACGCCACCTCCCCTACGCGGAGGGAGCCAGCACAGGTGTCGGGCTGGTGGAGGCCGTGGGGAGCAAGGCAGGGCCCTGGATTGTGGCCATGTCACCATTTGGCACTCTGGTGTCACCAGGGCGGGGAGAGGATGGGGTTCACGGGGGACTCCACAAGCACGGGGGGTGCTGTTCTCTCTGCTCCTCGAGGCCCTGCGCTCTCCTGCAAAGGGAAAACGGGTCCATGTCCATGGCTGTTGTGTTTCTGGAACCTACCTGTTGAGGAGGTGGGACTTAACCAGCACCCAGGCTTGGTTTGCTGGGAAATCTTGGGGGAACATCCCCAGCCTGCGCCCTGAGAACCTCTGTGTCCTCCACGCAAGGAGCAGCACTTGGGCAGGGCCCTGGGATCACGCCCTCTGGCACGTGGGTCACCATCGTCATCATGACTGCGCTATGACAGCTTCCTCGCCCTGTCAGCAGCACTGGGTGACAGCTGTTAGAAAGAAAACACCGTCATCGGCGTAAAAATCAAAGCCACTCCTTTCTCTGCTGTCATTGGTGGAGCTAAGCGTATTTCATACACTTGCTGGCTGATTTGCCTTCCGCGTGTCGAGTCACTCCACTGTGTCCTTTGCTCACCTGTCTCCCCGACACCCAGCGTTTCCCAGGTTACTGTCGTAATGGCAACAACTTTGTGCATTTATTAGGCCAGCCCTTGGGTGGGTGAACGTCTGGGGTCTCTTTCCACAGCTGGCAGCTCGGAGCCAAGGGTATTTTGGGAGCGCCGGTGGCCACGCATCTGGGAAGGTTGGAAGCGGACTGAGCGTCTCCGTCAGTGCGTGGTCTCCAGGCAGGTGCACTGCAGACGGACAGACAGGCCGGAAGTGCTGACCAGTGACGTCCAGGTCCGGCTCAGCCTGAGCTCCTGGACGTGGAGAAAGTGTGAGGTTGCAGGTTCGGCCACCACTTCCGGCCGCGTGGCCCAGGGGTCCCTCCCATGTTCGCCCCCCACCCCGGCAGTGGTCATAGCCTGCATGACTGAGAGTGTCCTTAAGAGCAAGGTCTCAGGTCGCACGAGAGCTTCTCTTCTGGAGCAGTGAGGTGGTTTCCCGAGACCCCGGGCAGCCCCGAGAGCGAGCCTGATGCATCATGACAGATCCTGCGGAACCCGCACCGGCGTCGGGGCCGTCACCTCCCCCTGTGTGTCATGGCTGGCTGGTCTGCTCAGCTCTCCCGCAGCCTCGGTGGACCGTTCCGGGAGTTTGTTGCTGCTGACCCTCATCCACACGCTGTCACTGCGGCAGGACGGCGCTGTGTGGTCCGCGGAAGAACGTGTGACTGAGCGAAGTCCCACCTGTGAGCGCCGACAGATGCGTTTGGTGCGCGGTAAGATGCAGGGAAAAGACGACTTCTCTAGTGATAGTAACAATGTATCAGCAACCTCCAAGTATCCACAGAACCCCATACACTAAAGTCCATTTCAGGCACATCAGAGTGAGTCACGAAAAATGATGTTAGCAAACAAGTGAAAACAAGGATAAAATAAAAATGATTAAACCAATGAAGAGCTTTTTCAATGAATTGCAAAGCTTCAAGGAAATGGGGGAATCACAAAGGAAAAGCGGGGACAGACTTCATAAAAACAAGCATTGGAATGCTACAACATCCAGGTTTTAAAAGGAAACAGGACACGGGGTGATTGCGCACACACGTAAACCGCCAAGAGCCGCGCTCTGGGGCTCCGGTGACACCTGGCAACTGAGGCAGCCTCAGCTGAGACTCACCTGACCAGCTCCGTGTCCGCCGTCGACAACTCAGGAACGAGGACACCTATTTATAGCTTTGATGTGGCTGGAGCGTGCCAGGGCTGGCGCACTCCGGGAGGCTCTCCGTAGGCTCGTCATTGCAAGAGGAGCCACGCGGCCCCAACGGGCAAAACTGCAAAGCACACAGACCCACGTCACTGCCACCACCACACAGGACACCTCACAGGACACTCGGGACCAATAAGCCAAGGACGTCAAGCACGTCACGAGAGAGAACAGCAAGCGCGTGCCCAGCGGTTCTCGGGACGCCGGTGTGCTGCCCGCAGCCGCGTCTAGGCCAGCGGGGACCCGCGTGGGAGCCTGGGGCACGGTGCGTGAACGCTGCCAGGTGGTCCGTGTGGAGAGACGCTCTGGAAGCACTTCAGCGAGGTGTGTCGAGGGTTATATGATGTTAAGTCTGTTAGATGTGGTCGCTTTTCTGATCTCTCCTAAGCGAGTTACTCTAAACGTGGTCAGTGTTACCTGTTCATGAATGCTCACTGCTGCGTGGTTCCTAACAACACAAAGCGCCTCCCGGTCGGGAAGGGGTTTTGTAAACCGTGCTTCACACGCCTCGAGAAGTGTGTCTCGGACCATTACAGCTTCTGTTTGGACACTTCGCAACTCCAGGGAAGACCCTTCTGGTTTTCCCGAGCGGGGGCGGGTGTCAGAGTGCCGCGTGGTCCAGCAGTAGACCCGAGGCTGGGGCAGAAACGCGGACGGGACCTGCGCTCAGGTGCTGCTACTGGGCAGGGGTTTTGTTTCTGTCTGTTTCTCAAATGGGGCTTTGGAAAGCAGTCGCCGCCACCACACGGAACCACAGAGCTCGGACTCTCGGCTTTTGTCCGACCTGGTGAAACCCCCTTTGCCTGAGGAAGCCGCTGCGGCGCTGGCGGGGACAGAAGGGCCCCTTTGATGCTGTCGGGAGCAAGCCTGGCCGTGGGCTGCGCAGGGGCTGCAGGTGGGCTGTCCCCAGGGCCACGTGCGCTGCTCACTTTCGCACGAGCCCCTCCTGGACGCTTTGCAGGAGCAGGCGTGAAACGGCCACCCCGCCGGCGCCTCACGCAGAGTGTTCTTCGTGTGAGAGTATTAGAACTGCCTTCGGAAGTGGGTTTTGCTTTAGCTCGCGGTAAGGCTTTCTGATGCTCGAACCTGCATTTCGGATAGAATGCAATTCTGTAGAAATCTGGACCGGAAGACGACCCCCTGTTAAAACCCCCCTGGGCTTCCCTGATTGTGAGGAGCGTTTGCAGCGCAGCCTGTAGGAGAATCTCGGCCTTGGTCCCTCCGTCCCTTTCTCCCCCTGGCGCCTCCGTCCCCAGCCTGCTGCCCTGGGCCACACGTCACCCACCACTGTGCCTTTTCCCTCATAGGTGCCGTGGCCAGCACAGAAGTGAAGATGAAGTTGCAGGAGTTTGTCCTCAACAAAAAGAAGGCTCTGGCCCACCGGAACCTGAACCCTTGCATTTCCAGCGACCCTCGCTACTGGTACGGGTAAGTGGGGGTGCGGGGATATCCAGACCCTGTGACGTGGCGACCACGTGATGTCGCGGTGGATTTGAGTGGACCCAGCTCTTCGCCATCTAAGGCAGGTGGCAGGGTGAGGTCTGGGGGTCCCCAGGTGTGGTGGTCGCCCACACGGGGATGGGCCCATCTTCGGAGGAAATGCGGGATGTTCCTAGGGCTGGTGCCTGTCATGATTCTTGGCTTTTTGTGCCATTTTTCAGCCACAACAGAAGCCACATAAACTGGAACTCTGGTCTAAATCATCTGTGCGAATCTACGGTGTTTCTACCTAATGTCTCATCGATTCTTAGGCAAGTCAGTGAGCACCTGTGGTATTTTTATTATTTTATACTGAGGCCCCTGCATAATTAGCGGAGACCACAAAAGAGCCTGTTTGCACTAAGAACGGAAGGAAGCCACGTGCCGGGAACATCTTCCCAGGCCTGGTTAACGGGCCCGGCTGCAGCGGAGCGGCTGAGTTACGTGGCTTTCACGATTGTCAAGGGTAACAGGTGTTTGCTTTGAAATGCAGTTTTCTGCTGCCCTCAGGGTCATTTCGTTTCTGGGGAAAAACCCAGGGGGCAGTTTTCATAAATCAAAACGCGGCCAGTAATGTCATCGGGAAAAAATTTAGCTATTTTTGAGCCTGAAAATGGGCAACTATTGTAGTAAAACACGACCAAACCCATCGAAGCACTGCCGCGTATTTCGGTAGATGCCGTCAGCCGGCGCGGCAGCACTCAGGCTCGCACGGGCCATCCGCCCGCCCCTCAGCTCCCTGTGGCCGCTGCGTTTCACAGGTGCACTGAAGCCGGCTCTCGCCGGAACGCGCTGCTGTCATTTGTGACAAGATCTCACAGAGAGGAGCGAGGCAGCAGCGGCCGTGGAAAGCGGCGTGAGGGCGGCAGCGAGGGCAGCGAGGCAGCGCCACCCGAGTGCAGAGGGGTGGTGAGAGGTGCCGGCGGCCAGCCACGCTTTAGGTCCTGCTGGCGGGCGCAGGTCTGTGGTCTCCCCCTGGAGACCGTCCGCAACTGGACTTGTGGGACAGCTCTGTTGTCCCACTGGGCAGGGTGGGGTGAGGACTGCCAGGCAGAGGGGCAGAGGACAGAGTGTGGATACAGTTCGGTGGTGTCCCTGGGCTCAAGCGGGAAGGGCGGGAGGAGAAGCTGGGGAGGGCAGGCTCCAGGCCTGGGAGGGGAGGGAGGAACTTGAGGGTGTGGGCCGTGTGGGCCTGTGGGGGGGGCTCCTAGGGGCAGCAAGAGGAGCCTGCAGAGAAGGAGTGGTTCTGGGGGAGGCAGGCCGGGGGGTGACGGGAAGCAGGATCGCAGGCTGGGGCAGCTGGGCCAGCCCCTCGGAAGGGGTAGGAGGGTGGGGCAGGGAGAAGAGGCTGGCAGGAGCGGAGGCTGCAGTGAGGGCAGAGGGCTGGGGGGGAGGTGTCCCCTTCCGTCAAGAGGCCACAGGAGGGGGTGTTCAGGCAGCAACAGGGCATTAAGGAACTTGCTGAGAGGTGGGAAATGGGGGGGGGGAGGGTTCCAAGGAGTAGTTGGGCAAGGAAGTACCTGCGGGAAGAGGTAGGGACTCGCCTTTCCTGGAAATCCCTGGCGAGCAGGACGCCCACGTAGGGTCTGGCCTGGAGCAGGGCCGCTTGCCCCAGCTTAACGGCCAGGGGCTGCCCTCTTCTTGGAGGGGTTTAGGGCGTGCAGGCTGCAGGGGTGAGGAACTTGATCTCAGGAAAGTCAACCAGGGGACAGGTTTGTTTTCACTGAGTGGCGGCTTTCTTGTTTTGACATCTGAGGACCCTAAACCAAACGTGGTAGAGTGAGCACTCAAGTTCACTTGCTACACGACGGCAAAAGCATTGTCAGGAAACCGAGTCTTCACGGGGAAAGATCTGAACCTGATCCCAGCTTCACACCACACCGGATGGTTTGCTTAGATGTCACAGACATCAGTGTAAAAGCTTAAACCCCCGTAAAACGTCCAGAAGTAAACATAGGAGAAAGTTTTCACAACCTTGGGAGAGAGGGGTAGGCAGAGATTTCTCAGGTCACCAAAGTCCTCAACTGCAAACCCAGAACTGGAACCACGAGATTTCACCAAACTGAAACATCCCTGCTCTTCGAATGGCTCCACCAAGAAGACGAAAAGCGGGGCCGCAGACTGGAGGGACGCCCCTGGGCATCCCCAGGGGCTGGTTTCAGGACCCCTGTGTGTACTCAAACGTGCGCACACTCACGTTTGCTCAGAAACGAGCTGTGTGTGAGTGGACCTTCGCGGTGCACACCTGTGCTGTTCAAGGGTCGACTGTGCTCAGGACGCATGTATCTGATAAGCCACTCGTGTCCAAGATACACAGAGAGCTCCAGCAGCTCGGTGATAAAAAGACAAGCCCACTGGAAAAGAGCACGTGTGAAGGACTTGAGCAAGCCCCCCGCCCCAGAGTAGGGCGTGCAGATGGCGCGTGAGCACAGGAAAGAGGTTGAACGTCCCTAGTCATCGGGGCGTGCGAAGCAAAACCACCATGCACGGCCACCCACGCCCGCTGGTGACCAGAGTCAGACCAGGTGTGGGGGAGGGTGTAAAGGGCGTGGACCGGACCGCTATGTGTGGCCTGTGGGAATCTAAATAGCGCAGCCACTTTGCGAAGCAGTTTGGCAGCTTTTTATACAGGTAACTGTCCACCTGCCTCAGAACCCAGCAGTGCTCCTCCTAGGTATTTACCAGGACAGACGCAAGCGTGTTTGCCAGACAGACGCGCACTCTTACGGCTGTGGACGCCAGCAGGTGGGAACAGCCCAGGGGCCCATCGGCAGGTGGACGGCTGTACAGACCTGGCAGAGCCAGGCCCTAGCGCACTACTCGCAAGAATGCGGAGCACACTGCTGATACCTGCAGCAACTTGGGTAATCGCAGGTACATTGTGCCTAGACAAAGCAGCCAGTCACAGAGAGCATCTGAGTGACTGCATCGGTGCACAGGTCGGAGAGAGCAAAACTCACCCTCAGGGAGAGACAGCAGGTCGGGGCTGGAGGCTAGAGGTGGCGGCAGAGGGGAGTGTGCAGATGGGAAGGGCTGCGTCCTCACTGGAGTGGTGACCCCACGGGTGACCCCACGCGTGTTCACCTGCGTGAAGACTCCCGCTGTAAGATGGCTCCGCAAGAGCACGCTGTCCGGAGCGGCTGCCCGAGCCATGTGAGGCTACTCAGCACTTGGAATGGGGCTGGTCCGGCCTGAGGTCTGCTGCATTTGTAAAACAGGATTTCAGACACTGAGCATGAAAAAGCGAGTGTAAGATATGGCATCAATAAGTGTATATTGATTATATGTAGAAGTGATTATACTTTGGCAATACTGGCTGAAATACAATACTAAAATAAATTTTGCTCCCTTCTCTTTATTTTACTGTGGCTGCTACAAAATTTAAGTGGCCCAGGTAGTTCCCATTACATTTCTGTTGAGTGTGCTGACACGTCCAACTAATGGTTTTATTTATCTGAAATCACCAGTGAAAATGTGATGTCACGGGAGAGGCCCATCATTGAGAATGTAAGTGGTTGGGCTTGTGTCAAGCTTTATTCTACAGTTAAGGTCATGTTTAGAAAGAAAACAAAGTGATGTTGTTTCTCCATCCTCATGAGTGAGACGAGGGCTGCCTTTGAGATGCAGCGTCCAGGTCGCTGCGCGGCCGGCCGGGGTCGTGCATGGCAGCGTCCCGCCCTGGCTTCCGCGCGCCCGTGCCCAGGCTGGCAGGGAATGGGTGGGGGGATAATTCCTGGTCCGGGGTGAGTCAGATGGAAGGAGCAGCTCTGGGGGTCCTGCCCTTCAGGGTCAGAGGGTGTGGGTGTGAGGGGAGTGGGGGGGGGGTGTGAGTGGGTGGGTGTGGGCTGTGAGTAGGGGTGAGTGTGAGGTCAGTGGGGTGTGAATGAGTGTGAGGTGTGGGCGTGGAGTGATTGTGGGTGTGGGTATGAGGTAAGTCTGAGTGGAGTGGGAGGTGAGTGTGGATGGGAGGTGAGTGTGAGTGGGAGGTGAGTGCAGAGTGTGGGATGTCACCTTTGCTAGCCCATCCGGCTCCTCCTTCACCGAGGGGACGACACACACCTCAGCCTTGGGGCTGGTGACAGGCCGGCCGTGGCTGTGTGCTCCGGGGGGGCGCCGCCCTGTCTCGCCGTCAGGAGGCGCAGAACGCGAGAGGTGGCGGCTGGGCCGGGCCGGGCTGCTTACGGCTGAGCCCCTGTGGCATCTCCGGGTGCGCCTGCGACGGCCCCATGGGCACGGCTGCCGGCCTGGCTCCCACACCCTGTCCCCGGGCCGGGCACGGCTCTGCCGCTGCCTCCTGCTCTGCTTATTTGAAGCTTGATCAGAAAGTGAGGATTTTAACACTGATCAAAACAGAAAATCTACTAGATCTTAAACAAGTGTGGCTGTCCAACTCCTGGCTTAATGATAAACAAACCCTACCATTACAGTATTATAGTTGCTATCATATTTATGTAAATTGTCATATTCAAAATATTTGTTATTATATAATTATCTTTTAACTCACATGATGTACATGCAGGTCATTCTCCATTTTTTTTTTTTTTTTGAGACAGAGTCTCACTCTGTTGCCCGGGCTAGAGTGCCGTGGCATCAGCCTTGCTCACAGCAACCTCAAACTCCTGGGCTCAAGGGATCCTCCTGCCTCAGCCTCCCGAGTAGCTGGGACTACAGGCATGCACCACCATGCCCATGCCCGGCTAATTTTTTTCTATATATTTTCAGTTGGCCAGTTAATTTATTTCTATTTTTAGTAGAGATGGGGTCTCGCTCTTGCTCAGGCTGGTTTCGAACTCCTGACCTTGAGCGATCCTCCCGCCTCGGCCTCCCAAAGTGCTAGGATTACAGGCGTGAGCCACCACACTCAGCCCATTCTCTGTTTTTTATGAAAGAAAAGTGAACGCAGAAATGGCCCCAGGGTGTAACTTGGTGAAAAGGTCTGGCCTCGGCCAAGACCACGCTCCCCACAGAGCACGACGCGCACACAGTGGGGTAGCCCAAGCGTCGCTCTCAGACCCTTTCGTGGGCCTGCGAGAGGGGGGCTGCGGGCTGGGGCCGAGGTTGTCCTGGCAGAACCACGGGGAAGAGGACGTGGTCCTGTGAGATGGCCACGGCCACCAGAGGGGCATGGAGAGGCACGTCCCCACCCCGGCGCCCTGCCTGGCCGGGAGGTGCAATCACCCAGGGAACGGAAGAAAGCGCGTCCTCGTCCTGGGGACATAGGTGTGCCCTGGGCGGCGGTGGGGGTGGGGCAGGCCTGGAGCTGAGCAGTTTTCCAGAACTCTCTGAGCTCCATTGATGCTGCCTCGCTGGGCAGGGCCACGGCCCAGACGTTGGGCAGACGCGGGTAGCCGAGCGCACCGCTGGGTGCACTTCAGAACCCTCCCGCTGCAGCCGGGTCCGGGTGCGCTGATGTGGAGAGCTGCTGGTGTTCACATGAGTCGCCCAGCAAGTGCCAAATACATCGGCAAGTTTGTTTCTAGTCCCTGAGCTGGTTACGCGCTTTCAAGATTCAGAATTGATTGCTCTTATGACAGTGTTTTGAGCGAGACTGAGTTGGCAGTGCCGCCAGAACGGCCTTGCTTGCTGGTGGTCATCCCGAGGGGGTCAGCACCCCTGTTGTCCCCGAGGCCCAGCTCCTCCCGCGCATCCTGCTGGCGACCCCCCTGCGCCTGGCCATTGCGCGGCTCTGGAGCAGTGCCTGGCCGTTCATAGAGGACCTGCCTGTCACAGGCCCCAGACAGAGGGGGTGACCAGGGTGGGTTTGCGCTGGGGAAGCCGAGCGTCTTCTGACGGGAAGTCCCATGGGCTGCTGCTGTCAAGGGGGCAGAGGGCGCCCCAGACATCACCAGCGTTCACTCCCAGACCGTCCTGATCCCGTGTCGATGCCTTTGATTCCAAACACCACAGCCCACGCGTGTTCCTCCGCCCCAAGGACAGGCTGTGTGTGTGGCCAGTGGTGACGCCGGTAGTCGGCGAGCAGACCAGGAAGAGGAAGGGACTGGCTGGAGAACGGCCACCGGGCCCGACGGCCTGAGGTCTGCGAGTCGGGCAGTGGGGGCTGTGAGCGGCGGGGTTGCCGCGCAGCCTTCCTTTGGTTTAATTTCCGCTCACCCCAGGGCGGAGCCAGTCTGGGGGGCTGGTGGCTGAGGGCGGAGCCAGGCTGGGGGACTGGCGGCTGAGGGCGGCTGGCCATCGCGTGCGTGGCGCCCAGGCCCCGCGTGCATGGGGCGATGAGGGCGAGCTAACCTGGTGTCTCTGCCTTTTCTCCAGGAAAACGCAGCACAGCTCCCTCGACCAGAGTTCTCCGCCCCAGAGCGGGGTGTCGGCCTCCTACAACCACCCGGTCCTGGGCATGTACGACGCCAAAGACGACTTCCCTCTCAGGAAGACAGGTCAGTGCCCGGGAGCCGCGCACGCCGCCGTCTCTCACTCACGCGGGGATCGCCTGCGGGTCCGTGCTTGCTGCTCTCGTGAGAACATTTTGAAAAGAAACCCCTGGGCATTCCCTTATGGTTCACACCGAAAGAGATGAGCCTCGTGCATGAAACCTACGTTTTAAAACTCGCTTTTACAACATGGTGACATTGAGTTTCCTTAGTGATGCGTCACGCTTTGCTGCATTCAGCGCATCCCCTTGGTGGCCGTTCCTGCTGCTTTGGGAAGGGAGAGAGCACGTGGCCCTCGAGGTCGGCTCTGGGCAGCGACTGTCCAGGTCCCCAGAGTGGGAGGCAGATCTTTACGTGACAGACGTTTGCCGTGTCCTGCAGGGAGCGTCCCAGGTGGGCCCGGGGTTACACGCAACACTTCTGTGAGCCGGGGAGAGAGAGGCATTTAGGCAAAGCAGGAGGCCTGTACTGTTCCGGAAGCAGGGAGAGGGTGCTGTGGCAGGCGGCGTCTGACATGTCAGGACGCTCGTGGCCTTTGCCACGGGTGATGGTTTAAGTGGGCGCTGGCTTTGGGTGGGATCAGGGTGGCCACAGAAGAACTTAATTAATGCTGGATTGCATTGTCAATTTTTTTAAAAAAAGGCATCGTTAGCACATTAATAATATTAATAATATGAAGATTCCAGAGAAAATGTTTCAACCACGTAAGAGAATCTTGTGCAGTTAGGTGCCCTGTGTCACCCTTGATATATCTACTGCCAAACACCTGGCGTCACTAATGCTAAGTAACTTACACCTGTGCATTTCTGCAATAATTGGTAATACGACAGACTTCATTAAATGAAATTTTAGTTATGAAATACCTTGAATGAATTAAAATGATAACCTTTAATAACTGACGGACACTTAAATAATTACATGATTTTGACTTCACGCTAACTTACACTGACCTTGCACGTCGTTGGCTCGTCCTCAGTCTTTAAAGGGCAATTATATGATTTATGATCGTGTGACATGCCTGGCCACTCTCTTGCTGATTTCTTCAATACTCCAGGCATCAGCGGGCTCTGTGGATGACAGTTCGCACCCGTAGCAGCTCAGATGTCTGATTTCCCTCATGAAAAGCATGTAGCAAGCTCCGTCCTGAGCTTTTGCATGTTCGGGGAGTTAGGATTTGCCTGGCCTGGGGCCGGCCGAGCTCCCTCACTTACTCCTTGCGATTCAGGGAACTCTTGAGCTACTCGGTGCCTCCACCTGGCGCCCCTGGAACAGCCCTCCCTGGGCCCCCGTGAGATCGAGATAAGCGAGTTCATGCCCGCACAGGGCTTGGAGGAGGACCAGACTGAGGTCAGCTAATGCACTTGTCCTCTAAGCTGTCAGGACATTCTCGATCCTGTCTCCACCGTGACCCATTCCTGCCTGGCTTAGTGTCCCCATGTCCCCCTCAGTGTCCCCAGTTGAGCCAGCCACAGGCAGGAGCCAGTCAGCTCCCCTTTGGGAAAGCCCACAGGGGAAAGAGCACCAGCATTCATTTGTAGCCAGAAGTCCAGCCCTGGGCCTTTCAGGGCCACCTCCCAGCTCCAGGCTGGCCTTCTCCACGGGCGCCACCTCTAGGAGCTCAGATCTAGACAGAGCTCCAAAATCATGGCTCAGGGTCAGGCTCCCCGGCCCGACGCCCAGCTCCAACTTCCTGTTTGAGGCCCTGCCCCATTCCTAGATGACTGACAGCCAGGTGTCCTCACTGCAGGAGCCCCCACCTGCCACCAGACTGGGCCTGGGGCCCAGGTGAGGTGGTGCCTGTCCTTTCCCACTGCTCCTGGGCAGCCTCCAGGCCCACGCTAAGTTTGGGTTTATGAAGACTCTTTAAAGGTGCTAAGTGTATGGTTTTAAACATAGCCCTGCGAGATGAGCTGCGGCAGGAAGTTGTTTGGATCACAGACACACCCGCCCCTGCGCCGGATCCTTCCTGCGGTTTGTGGGGTATCAAATGGCTTAACCAGCAACTTCATTGAAGCGAAGCTTTTGATTCCACATTTGTACTGAAGATGGATGCTTTTCCACTTTCAAAAGCAAACAGAGTTTTGTCATTTTGATGACATTTAGGGATTTTGTTTTTCTCCAGTAACGTCTTCATCTTTATTTCCTTAAACATACCAGCTCCATGTATCTTTTTATAATGACTCCTACGTTTTCCTCGTACGTAACTTCTGATTGCTGGAAAGAGGCCAAAACAAAACCAAATCACAGTCATCTGGCCAGCACAGTCCCTTCTCAATTGTTGGCAACGTCTTGGCCCCAACACTGAGAACCGTGCGCCCACGTGGAACTCTTTGGTCCAGGATCCTGAGTCGCCCCGTGGGCCTGTGGTCCTGTGAGTGGACGTGGTCGTCACGGGGCCGGCTGGTGGGGTGGGCCGTGGCACTGTCGTGGCTTGCACTCGCCATTTGTTAAGGAAGCAAAGTCCCAAAGCCGATGCTCAGTGAGAAGTGGGCGCCCTCAGCCTGGCGCCAGGGTCTCGAGCCCGGCCCTCAGGGTCCAGCCCCCACAGCCTGCCGTGAATTGGGAGAGGCCAGGCAGGCCCTGGGGCCCGTGCACTGACCTGGGCGGTCAGCCACAGGCGCTGGGCCCCAGTCTTGCTATCACCGTCAGGCCTCCTATAACTCTGTGCTTCTGTCCTGGTGCTTCTTGGCGCCAGTCGCCAAGGCCGCCGCTGCCCGTGGGAAATACCCATCAGTGAGCTGGATGTGCAGCATATGAGTTTCCCTCTGTCGTGGGGGAGCCGTCCCACTTGCGTGGCGAGGCAGGGCGTACGTGGGCCCTGCGGCCAGCCTGGCCCTCGCTGCCTGGCGGCCTGGCAGGCTCACAGCCGGCCAGCTGAGTTCGCCAGTCTGCAAGGTGGGGCAAGAGGCTGGCCACGTCACAGGTGGCTCGGTGAGTGCTAGCGCCACTGCTCCTGCCGTGGACGTGGCAGGGGTCAGCGTGGCCCAGGGCCGGGCCCCTGCGGGAGCCCCAAGCAAAGGGGCTACTGCAGATCTCCCTGGGGCAGCACACAGCTGCCAGTGAGGCCGGGAGGTAGAATGCAGCCGCATGCTCTGACCGCCTTCCCACTCTCCCCGTGCACATTCTCGCGGGTGTACACACCTGTCTGGCTCACACGGCCTGTGTTGCCCTGGAAAGGAGCGTGGGTTATGGCAAATCACCCTTTCTTCCAAATTTAGCCTGAAAACACGCAGTGACATGCTCAGTGATTGTTCCCAAGGTGCTGTAAGACCCCAGGGGACAGATTTACTGCTTACGGGGGGCACGTGTGTGCATGTGTGCCCTCAGTTCCTAACGCTGGTGGTGGCCCTTCGTGGTGGGAGTTGGGAGTTCCATTTTACAGAGGTGGAAACTGAGGCTCATTGCCTGCCCAGTCACATGGCAGTCAGCGGAGACCAGGCTCATGGGATTCCAGTTCCCCGCACTTGACCACAAGGGCGTGGTTGAGGTTTTCTGTTCCAGATGTGCACTAGCTGAGCACGGGGTGCTTTGCCGCCTACTTGTGTTACAGTGTTTATTTAGAAAGTATCTAATCTACAAAGTGCGTCCTGTGTGCCGGGCCCCAGCTGCTGTGTTGTTGCGTGTAGACCAGGCCATGACTCTTGGCAGCCCTCAAGCTAGCGGGAGGGACAGGAACCACAGGGTCCTAAGCCAACGTGAACATCAGGATGGCCCCATGGGGCCAGGCCAGAGAGGCAGCAAGGTCAGCTGCTTGGGCACAGGAAGGGCAAGGCCGTGTTTGAGCCTCCGTCCACGATAAAGTGGCTTGCGGCCCCCTCCGGAGTCTCCCCCGATGCCCTGCCCCCATCGGGCTGGTTTCTGGGCACCAGGGTCCCGTTCCGTCGCCTGCGTCTCAGCCCCACCCCCACCCTCCGAGATGCAGCCTGGACGGCAGCAGGGCCAGCAGCCGCGGAGGACCGGGTTGTGTTCACTTTCATCAGTCGAGCCCCGGAGCTTATCAGCAGGCGCATGGAGCTCTCCGCACGTGCTGTTAATAGCAAACGAAGTCGTAGTACGGGTGGGGGTGCTGCGTCTGTGTGTGGAGCAGGCCCGGGTACTGTGAGCTGGGACCAGGGTGTGTTTCCCATGCCTGACATTCATCTCTGCAGTGTGGGAAGGGCTCTCCTGTGTATGCCTGGCTGTCTCTGTCTTCTTCCAATGCCGTTTGTGGAAACTGCTGGACAGAGGGGTGGGACCAGGCAGAAGGGGGCAGCACCTACACGTGCTACGGTTTTACGTAAAGGCGTGTTTTATGCACAACGTGGCAAGTGTCCTTCTGCTGTTGCTCGGGCCGTGGACGGTGGACTCTGCTCTTCCTGAGCTGCTCTTGAGCACGGACGTCTGTGGTGCTGGGCAGAGCCCACCCGGCTGAGCTTCCAGCTCCCAGGCAGGCGGCCCCCTCGGGAGGCAGGCTTTCGTGCCGGACAGGATCTTCCAGCAGCTTTGTGTTTTTAAAACATGGGTAGGAGTGTGCTCAGAAAGTTTTTAAAAAGGCTTTGCTGTGCCTAGGGAGGTGGTGAGTGTGGTTAGATCCCAGGCAGCCTCCGTGTCAAGAACAGCGGGTCACATGCTGTCCTGTGTTCTGGCCTTCAGACCTCAATATCCGTCAAGCTTGGGCTCTTTCCAATGTGGAAAGTACTCAATGAAATCTTGAGCTAATCTCTTCAAATGTACATTTTTGCACTGTTCCGTAGTAAAACTATACTGAGATTGGCAGCGGCTGGAACACGCCACGCCGGGGAGGGGACTGAGCAGGCGCTGGGATGCAGGGAAGGACACGGCCCGCAGGCACCGCGGCAGTGCGGCTGTGTGTGAAAGATCACACAGGCCGTGCGGCCTGTGCTAAATTAAATACGCACACCCTGAGTCCTGCTTCCCAGAGACAGCTACTGTTGCTGGTTTGGTGTGTATCTGTGCAGATGATCTTCTGTAACTGTGAGGTGTGTGTGTTCTCTCTGTTAACAGAAATGCCAGCTTTGTGTTTTTATCCTGCAATTTTATTTTTCATTTACTGTTACGTTGTGACGTCACTCCATTTCAGTGTATGATGGTCACCTCCTTTTTCTGTGCTTCTCCAGTGTGTGGGATAAGTTGTAACTGTTTCCTGGCTTTTATTTTGCCAACAAATATGGACACCTTTTCTCTCTTGTGCTAGTATTTCTGTAGGAAGATCCTAAAAATGAAACTGCCGGGTCAAAGAACACAGCACGTGTTCTGAAGTGTTGAGCAAGTTACGCCCCGGGCAGCGCATGAGAGTCCGTGGTCCCTGCCCCTCCACCAACGGGGCGACGGCACAGTTCATTCCATTTGGTGGGCAGTTAAGAAAATAAACCTTTTGATGTTCTGAGGAGCGGGTCTGTCTCCGCTGGGGAAGTTCGACCATCTCTGTGTTCTGTTCCGTCTTCCCTGCCGGAGCACGGGCAGCACGCAGCAGGGCCAGCCTTGCCCGTTGTAGGAACACAGAGAAGGAAATAAATCGCCCCACGCAGCAGGGGCCATGAGGCCAGGCCATCCTCTGTCCAGCCCTTACGCCCAGCATCATAGCGCCCCCCTGCGCCGGACGCGTGGGTGTCCACGCACGTCGAGTGGGTGGTGTTTTCTGTTGGGTGTTTGTTTTTATTGCTGCCTTGTGGGCGTTCTTTGTGTGTTCTCAGGCCTATCTCTGTTACATATGTTGCAAAAGTTGTGTTCCACTCTGTGACTTCTCTTTTTAGAATTATCTTTTCATTTTAATTAGAGTAAATAAATGTAAGTCACAAACTCCCTAGATGTTTAGGTTCGGGCGAATCATTTAGGAGAATGTTATTTAAGAGACGTCACCATTAAGTGACCGTCACCCCTCACCAGCTTCCTGCCATGCCCAGTAAATCAGCCCAGGAACCTTGTTTCCCAGACACAGTGACGGCCACCAGCGCTTCCGTAGTCCCGTCTTCCAGAGACGCAGCCTGAGCGGCAGCTGCATTTCATTGATTACTTGGGACTGAGGGACGGGTGGGTGCTCTGCCTGGCGGCCAGAACCTCCCATCAGTGCTGAGCGCCCGCTTTCAACCCCCCGGTGACATGCGCCAGTCGTCTGCCCGACTGTAACAACGTCTCCTTTCCGTGCAGCTTCCGAGCCCAACCTGAAACTGCGCTCGCGGCTAAAGCAGAAGGTGGCTGAGAGGCGGAGCAGCCCCCTGTTACGCAGGAAGGACGGGCCGGTGGTCACTGCGCTAAAAAAGCGTCCGCTGGATGTCACAGGTACGTCAGCCGCACAGGCACACGGCCCGCTGCCCTCTCTGCGAGGCCGTTCCACGCAGTGGGTTCTCCCGGGCACCTCCGCAAACCTGCCCGGACGCACTGCTGGCCTCCCCGCTCTGTCCTGCAGGGCAGGGGCGCTGGCGGCCCAGGGGTCTCCAGCAAGCTCCGCCCCAGCGTTACTGGGAGCCGGTTCCCGTCGGGCGCAGGCACGGGAGGGCGATTGGCTTGGCGTGGGGGAGACGTTTACACAGATGTCACCTTGAGGTTTCTCTGAAGGTGGGTTTTCAGTGACTCTTCCCTGGTAGTGGTGGGCGCACGTCCCGCCGCTGTCCGCTGTCCGTTAAACAGGGTCTGAACCTCCATCGGGATGTGAAGTCTTCCTCCGCCAGAGTCCGGGCTCTGAGCTGGTGAAAGGGTCTCCGCTCCGTCGTGAACCTGCTGTGCTTGTCCCCATGTCCCCCCCTCAGAGAGGTAGGGAATTGATGAGGCGCGTATCCTAAAAGACTGAGGTGAAGTCAGCAGCAAAACTGAAAACTAGGGACTTGGCCGCGTCCCTTCCCATGGGGGATTTCTGGCAGCGGTGAGCTAACAGCAGAGAACCTGGACGGCAGAGGCCGCCCGGCCACAGGTAAGCGCGGCCTCCCTGGCGTGGAGCGACACTCACCACAGGTGTCTCTCGTCCCGCAGACTCCGCCTGCAGCAGCGCCCCAGGCTCCGGGCCCAGCTCGCCCAACAACAGCTCCGGCAACGTCAGCGCCGAGAACGGGATCGCGCCCGCCGTGCCCAGCATCCCGGCCGAGGTCAGTGTGCTGCACCGCTGTTTCCATGCCGTGTCCTGTGCTGAGTGACAGCTTGAAGAGACTGAAATGGCCCCCCTTTGCACGTGCTCTTCACTTCTGAATTTCCAGCGTGGGGTCAGGGAATCGGGGATGGGGTCATCCTGACAACGACCCATTTAGACTTTGTGCTCGCGTGGTCACAAACGTCTCCTTCAAATATGGACACGTCGGTTCCGGATGTGTCAGGGAGCAGCTCTGAGCTAGTCCTCTCTCCTGGCCTCTCCTGACACCTGTTTCCTTAGAGGGCGTCACGGCACCAGCGCACAGTGGTCAGCGCCCTGGGCAGGCAGGACCCCTGCTGCTCGGCTTGCCGTGGTCACCAGCGCCCTGCACAGTGGCAGGGAGGCAGCAGGCACGTGGGAATAGTTGCAAGAATTAAAATGCTTGTTTTGAATTAAGCAATACACAACTAAAACCAGCAAGCCATGGGTCAGGGCAGACTAGAGTGTCACCTGTGGTCAGCGCTGCTGGCGCGGCTGAGGCCAGAGCGAGGGGAGGTTTGGAGGAATCAGGGGAAGCAGGACTCTCAGACCAGGGGGCTCAGCATCCCTGGGCCCCTGCCTTTGTGGACCCCGAGGGGTGCTGTGGTCTGGGAGGGACATTGGCAAACTAGAGTGGGTTCAGGGACTCCGGAGTCACTCGGAAGGAATGATGTCAGAGACACAGGCCGTCAGCGGGGAGGACGGTGGAGGGCACTGAGCTGTCGCAGTTACGCCCCTGGTGACTCTCCGGGACCCTCACTCCATGCGTTCATCGCGCTCCTTGATTGAAGGTCCCCGTCTGTGTCCCACAGTGTGTCTGGCACCCTGTGCCAGGGCCCAGGACAGGGCCAGGTAGGAAGCCAAGGGCCGTGTCCACACAGCTCCCAGCTGACCCAGAGGGGTAGGCGCTGGTGGGGAGCGGGAGGCGCAGAGGGGCGGGCCTGGCTGTAGGCCCACGGCAGTGACCGTGTGGGGGACGGCCACTTTGACAGTGAGTTTTGTGATGAATTGAGCCAGAATTGACGTCTGCTGGGTGCAGAAGAGAGTTCTAGTGAGTGGGAGGTTCTTTTTGAGTTCCCCCTAACTTGCAGAAGGCTATTATTTATTGAATACAGTTATTTACTTTCCTTCTTAAATATTTAGAAACGAGTCCTGCCCTTCCAAAGGGTTGGCGAATCTCAGTTGGGATACACAGGTACAGGCACTTAGCATTTTCATTTCAAATTTCTAGACTCTATGTTTAAAAAGATTTTTGAAAACCAGGATTAGTGCTAAGAATGAATTTTGTCAGCTGCCTCTAGGTTGCCTAATCCCCATTTTCTCTTACTTTTGCTTTATACATCTGTTTCTTTTATTGCCTATCTTCAGCCTACCGATTTAACACTCTGACTGCCGCACTGGAAAAAATTTCCTTGGAGCCACAGTGTTTTATTACGAAAATAGAAAAAAACTTCAAAAACAAAACGATCCTTTCTAATGTAATGAAAAATTTGTTATTTTTTATCGTTTTCTGTTGCGTGAGTTATATGCAACTTGAAAAATAGTTCACGAAGCTCCCGTGGTGAAGAGACCTGTGAGTTACGTGTGCTTCACGAGGCCCCGGGCTCCAGACTAGCGTGAGTTAAATACAACTCATGTGGCAGTTCATGCGCTAAGTACATATTTCGAGGATTAGAAGTTTTAACAGTCCTCCTCCGTACGGCTGACGTCACGGCTGAGGTCTACCTGTGATGAGCTGCAACCTAGAAGTTAGCTTCTGCCTGTGAAGCTGATGCCAGTTACATCTTGTTGACTGTGGTCGGAGGTGTTTATTTGTATTTAGTGCAGGCAGTTGTGCACGTGACAGTTGGTATGGTAACAGTGCCTCATTTGGGTGGACCTACACAGCCGCAGGGACGTGTTAATTTTCACAAATCAAGTGATCCGTAAACTGAGCTACTACAAATTAATAGACCATGTCAAAGAAGTCACAAGAAATGGGAACAGGGCAGTTGTCCCTGGTTCGTATCAGATGTTCATCCTCACGGGCAAAGCAGTCTCCAAATACTTGATCCACGTGGCTGTGCTTTGTGGATGTCAAACACCGTTATGTCTCGTGGTGGCCGAGAGTAGACTCGGCCGTGTGCTCACCACGAGTGTTGCTTTGGGTTGAGGATCCGTGTGCCCGGCCCGCCCTCTGCCGCCATCGCAGTGGCCTCTGTCGATTCCCTTGCGTGTTGCTTTGGCCACGTGTACCGAGTATCTGCCGTGCAGGGGAACAGCAGTGAGCTGTGTGCTTTTTAGCGAAGCACACTCACTCGCAAGAAGAGGGTCAGTAGCACGTGGGTTCCAGTCCTCGGAGACTCTGCTTCCGCAGACCCTTTCCCGTGTGTTGCTCCGATCCTCACTCTTGACTCGGGCTGCTTCCTCTGAGCCCACTTTTTAGCAAGTAGGTGATTCTGTTAACATAACTTGTTTTTCTAATATAACAATGTATCATAAGTATCCGAGTAATCCGAATACTTGGATTGTAACGTAACAATGTATCATAAGTATCCGAGTAATCGGAATACTTGGATTCTAACGCAACAGTGTATCATAAGTATCCATAAGTATCCGAGTAATCACCGAGAAGCAGTGTCCCAGCGTACCCTGCCCCTTCCTTTACTGAACGCTGATGCTGCGCACTGCGCGGCTCCCGGGAGCCGTCCTGCGGCCGCATCTTCCCGCGCGGCAGGTCACTTCCTTAGCGCGGTTCTCAACACGGCACCCTGAGAGTGGAGTTCTAGGATCAAAGGTTAGATCAGTTCTTCAGGCCTTTGACGCAGATTGCTAAATTGTCCTACAGAGAGCATGCCACTAATTGTTAATAATTTATGATCCACCCAGCAGTGTGTTTCTGTTTCTCTGGGCCAAGGTGCTATTACCATGTTTTAAAAGTCTTTGTCAAATGAATGGGTTTTAACATATGTTTTTAGATTACCACTAATGCTGAGTATTTTTTCATGAATTTATTCCCTTTAATGAGTTCTTTTTTATTAGTCTCCTCTGCGTACTTCCCCTGTTAACTGTTTGACTCGCCGGCTCTTTGCGTGTCAACCTCCGTCTATCCCACACGCTGCTGACACTGCCGTCTCATCACCTGCCTTTCATGGGAATTGTTTTTAATCCAGAATTTCCTCTTGGCTTCTGCCTTTGATGTCATGTTTGGAAAGACCTTCCCAACTCCAAAAATGCATTTTTAAATATGTTACCCTGGGTTTTCTGCTGAGAGTTTTATGGTAAATAAGCAAATTGGATAAAGATAAACAGGGTGACCATGGAAAAGACGACAGAGGAAGAACTCACACCGAGAGGACAAGCTCGGGCCTCACGAGTGTGTTTTCGTGCCCGTGCCGCGCTCTGAAGTTCGGCGCGTCTGCCCGCGAGCGTTTCCCGCTGTCGCTTTTCCTCGTGTGTGTTGCCCACGCTGCTGTGTCAGAGCCCATGTGTGACGGTCATCGTGTGTTCTGTCCCCAGACCGGCTTGGCGCACAGACTTGTGACACGCGAAGGCTCGGTGGCTGCACTCCCGCTCTACACGTCGCCGTCCTTGCCCAACATCACTCTGGGGCTGCCCGCCACGGGTCCTTCCGCCGTAAGTCGCCCCCATGGGTCTGAGACGTGGGTGGCCGTGGCGGGCCTGTCCGCCCGAGCATCCGCGGCTGTGCTTTGCAGGGCGCGGCCGGCCAGCAGGACGCCGAGAGACTCGCCCTCCCGGCCCTCCAGCAGAGGATCCCCCTCTTCCCCGGCACCCACCTGGCTCCCTACCTGAGCACCTCGCCCCTGGAGCGGGACGGGGCGGCGCACAATCCCCTCCTGCAGCACATGGTCCTCCTGGAGCAGCCGCCCGCGCAGACACCCCTGGTCACAGGTGAGCACCCACGGCTCTGAGTGGTGTGGGACCTGGTGTCGCTCCTGGAAAAGGCGGGAGGGAGGCCTGTCTCCACCCCACGGTTTCTCCGTACATGTCACTTAGCCATCTCGGCTTCGATGACAAGCCAGATCTCACAGCCAAGTCAGGTCGATGGAACCATGCTAGACGCCACTTTCGATTTTTCAGTTTCTTGAGTGGAGGCCGTTGGCTCTCTGACCTGGGTTTCAGTCCGGATGGAATCGAGCAGGTGGCAGAAGCTCAGCACTGGCTCTGGTAGACGGTTTCTGTTAGCACCAGGAATTTTGCACAAGCGTGCAACTGTCCGAGGATGGTTATATTCAGAAAAATAAGAAATTTGTTATTACATTTGCGTAGCAACAGCATTACAAAAGTTTGCTCCAGAAATGATGGAGCGTGTGGTACTTTCTGTAAGACGAGGAAGGACCCCCGCTGCACAGGTCACCCTTACTTTGGCTTCCTAAAAATCTGTTAATTCACAATTAAAGCTAAAGTAACCTCAGAGCTGTGCCTTTGACACTCTCTGACATGTAACTTGGTTGAAAACACAGGAGCTTTGCGTGTCACAGACTACAGCCTGAGGACGCACAGGTCTGGGTCTGGGTGGGTTTGGCCTTCTGGTTCTAGTTCGGTCTGGTGCATTTTGGTTCTGTTTCCTCGTTTTGTGCTGCTCACACGCGCCTGTGTAGACAGGGACGCTTCTGCCCCAGACCTATAGGCGTGAATCACTGGAGCCACACGGAGGGGCCTCGTGTTGTGCTGGGCTCCTTTCTGCGTGTGTCCTGCCCTGTGTGGAGCTGGGGGGCCCACGGGACAAGCAGGGAGCGTGGCGGCCCTGGGGGGCTCTCCCGAGCTCCAGGCAGCGCCAGGCAGCCGTGTGCACCTCTCTGCAGTTTACCTGACGTTGCGTCTGAGTCTGTCAGTGCCGACGTCGGACGCAGGGTCTGAAGGATGCCTGAGCTGCTCTCCCCCGTCATTCATGAGGTGGAGAAGACGCCTGACCCTGTAGCTCCTTAGAGTTTGCTCCACACCCGTCTCCTCCCGTCCTGAAGTCAGTTCACTTACACGATTAGACAGCACGGGTGGCCTTGTGTAGCTCCGGCCCTGGAAGGCAGTCTCTGTAGAACTCCAGTGACGATTTTGCGCTAATCTCACCTTGCCAGTAGATTTGCTGACCTCGGCTTCCTCTCGCGGTTGATGACATTGCTTCTTCCCTTGAGTGCACTTGGTGACCCCTCGAGTCACAAGACCGTCTTGGCTGTTGGCTCCTGGGTGCACATTGTCCCAGGCCCCGGCAGGCAGAGGTGGCTCCCTTCTCGCCCTCCCGCTGCGCCCAGCAGGCCAGGCCGTCGTGTTTCCCTCACGGCCTCCATGCCAATGTGCTGTGCACCACTCCCCGAAAACCCACACGCCCCTTCTGTCCTGCACGGCCCTGCAGGTCCCTGGGTAGCGGTTCTGCCCGCACACCAGCTGGAGGCCTCAGGTCGGCAGTGCCACACACAGACACCTGCGCCCCAGTTGCATCCCACTCGGTGACCTTGGGAGTCACTCTTTCACTGTGTGCCTCGTTTTCCCATCTGTAAAATGGGCACGCTGAGGTCCGCCTCACTGAGTGTGATGAGGGTGAACCGGGTTGGTGTTCACATAGGGCAGCACCTGGCACCAGGAACCCTTTAGGTGTCGGTCGCTGTGGTGGTGCTGGTTTCTCTTGGTTCTGTCGTTCTCAACCCTGAAGCCCCTGCGCTCCCTCACACCCCCCTCGGGCCCCTGTGTCCCGGGCTGTCCCCCTGTGAGTTCGGCCCGGGCCAGGTCCACTGCGATCACCCCTGTCTTGTCCTGGGGTGAGGCCTCCCGTGCGAGTCTGTCCTCCCGCAGCCGCCAGAGCTCCCGGTGCATCTAGGGCAGGGCCGTCTGGTACGGGAGCCACCAGCTGCGTGCTCTTACTAAACCTTAAAGCCAGTAAAGATTCAGTCTCTCGCCACACGTTCAGCAACAGGTGCCATGTGGCCGTGGCTGCCCCGTCCAACGCTCCGTCATCACAGAGCGTCCGTCGGACAGCACTGGCCTGGCCTGGAGTCCCGGTGCGTTCTCGTGGCCCTTCCGTGTGGGCCCCATCCCCCTCCTCCCCTGCCCAGATCACCAGCCAGGCACACACTCACCATGCTGACCTGCCCGCCACAGCGGCCCCGGGGGCGGGTGCCCTTCCTAGAGGCCTTTTCCTCCATCCCGCCGGTGCCCCTGCCCACGTTCATGTGGCTTCATCCTGCCCACGTTCGCGTGGCTTCATCCTGCCTCTTCCTGTACCTTCAGCCACGCGTCTGCCTCCCCTGCTGGAGGCACGTCCCTGGAGCGCAGCGACTGTTTTCCTGCCGCTTCGCGGTCCTCCCTCTCTCCCTCCCGCACAGCGTTCAGTCCTGAGCGGCCGCAGCGAGCATTCGGTCGCTGAGACGGCGGCGCGATGTCTCGTGCCAGGTTTGCCGTTGTTGGTTAAGGCTGGAGACTCCGCAGCTGGCTTCTTCCTGATGGCCCTGACACATGTGGCGTACTAGAGCCTTGTGGGACGGTGGGCTCAGTGCCAGTGGAGGAGCCAGAGCGAGGAGGCCACTGTGACCACAGGAGCCAGGCTCCGTCCCCGTACCCCCCACCCAGCATGGCACAGCCAGCCCTTGCAGGCGGCTGGGTCACCTACCACAGAATTCTGTCCTAACGTACTGGGGTTCTGTGCTTGGGAGTCCTTGGCGATGTGTCCTTAAGACCACAGCGTGGTCCGTCATCAGAGACTCATGATAATGACCTCAGGGGCCCACATCGGAAACCGCCCGGCTGGTAGTTGGTTTGCTCCCCAGGGTCAGGGCATTCACTCTCCAGTGATACCTGTAGGCAGGTTGTCCCCACGTGTGGTGGCCCCGGGACTGGCCCCCCAAGAGGCACGGCATGGAACTCTGGGTGGGCAGGATGGGCCAGGAGACAGTGAGGGGCCAGCCCGCAGGACACAGCCTGCGTCCCCAGGGTAGCCTTCAGCCCAGTGTGAGGCTGGGGGTCTAGGAGACCCCTGGTGCACCAGGGAGGGCGCCGAGAGAAGGCGCTACAGGAGGCCGTGCAGCCGTCTCGCCCAGGCCTGCATGCTTGAGCCGCTTGTTCCTCACCCCTTGGGGAGCCGGAAGCGGAGTCCTGTGAAGTCAGCGTGTCCCCTCTGCAGCCACGACCGGCAGACCCAGCCACCGCCAGCGTGGGGCCCTGCGCTTAGTCCCTGATGACACCCTTGACTCATGTATGTGCTGAGACTTTGGGGGAGACACTGAGGAAATTATGTTTTAGCTTTTCATCATTCTCTGAGAGTGGCCTCTTCAGTGACTGAGTAACCTTCCAATCCCATAAATGCAGCGTTGTGTGGCCGAATGACACGCTGTGACCCCGTGACATCGCCGTCAGCAGCTGGGGGTGCTGAAATGCCTTCCTTGGGATGTTCACCTTCTTCTTTCTTTTTTTAGCTTTGTCAGGGACTAGTTCTGCCTTTTGAGTTATTCACTTTAACTGTGCAGCCAAGCACTGATGATAAAATTTAAGATAACACGTCTTTCCAGGAAGTGTGGGGTTGGATGAAAGGGGTGTGGTTTAGAGCACAACATGGATGACTTTTGACTAGGTGACGAAGGACCGTTTCACTGGGGTTTAGGTCGTTTCCCTGTGTGTGTGCTTTCTGTCCGCATAGGACACGGTGTTTTTTAAATGCGTAAGTAGCCACTGTGAAGGGAAGAGAGAGACGCGGAGGGGTGCAGCACCCACTGGCATAGCTAAGCCTGGCCACACACAGGTGCCCCGGCCACCCCGGCTTCAGGGTCACCGAGGACAGGTGTCCCATGATGTCCCCAGAGCCCTTGCAGCAGACAGGCTGCCAGCCCGTGGGCAGGGACATCAGGCTGCTTCGCAGGTGCCCGGTCCCGGGAGCTGCCCGCGCAGGACCAGCGAGAGCTAGTGCGGCCTCTTCGTGTGTCCCTTCACCCGGCCAGGCGCCCTTGACCGTGGCCATTTGCACCCTGAGCGATGTTTAGGGTTTGCCCACCTCAGGTCACCAGGGGAACAGGTAACCAGGGAGCAGGGGAGAGGATCTGTGAGGTCCTTCGGCCCACAGAACCATGGAGGAATGGTAAACTGAACCAGCAATTTGCGAAAGACAAAATGCCCATGGACGCAAAGCATACAGAAGGGAAAACGTTACTCGAAGCTACTTATGGGAGTAGGTTGTGTTTTAAATCAGGATTCAGACACCAATTAAAGCAAGATCATCTCCTTCAAAACAGATCGTTTTAACCTAAAACTACAGGGTAGGTGGGGGTGGTGACGCCGGTGTCCGCCACGCAGCTGGCAGAGCGTAGCCACTGCAGAAAGCGGCTTCCGCAGCACGCGTCAGGGTTTTAACAGTGTTTGTGCCGTCTCTGTGCCAAACTCAGTGCGTCAAGAGATCCTTAAAATGATCCCAGCCCTAAGGACCGTTGTTGTTCCCTCACAACTGAGCTCCTGCGACAGTCAGGGGAGAGTCCCCTGCACCACCCCAGGCGCCCGGACTGTGGCCTCCTTCCGGGCAGGCTGCTGGGCCCGAGGGCGGCCAGGCTCTGGCCACTCTTGGGAAGGGCAGGCTTGCTCCTTGCAACCTGCCACCGGGGCCTCCTGACCTTTCCTGCGTCAGCCTGATGTTAACGGATCGCCGTCTCCGCAGCCTGGAGCCCCAGCCCAGGGTTTGGGAGGAGGCGCCCGGGCTGCAGGTGCACAGCCCGCTGGTCTCCGGCACCTACTGAACAGCCCTCTCCCCCCTCTCTTCCTCCTCTTCCCCTCTGCTGTTTTTCCTCCATGTTATCTTCAGACTGGTATCTTTCAGGCCTGGGAGCTCTGCCCCTCCACGCACAGTCGCTGGTCAGTGCGGACCGGGTGTCCCCCTCCATCCACAAGCTGCGGCAGCACCGCCCGCTGGGGCGCACGCAGTCGGCGCCGCTGCCGCAGAACGCCCAGGCCCTGCAGCACCTGGTGATCCAGCAGCAGCACCAGCAGTTCCTGGAGAAACACAAGCAGCAGTTCCAGCAGCAGCAGCTGCACATGAGCAAGGTGGGTCTGCCGGGCGGGCGTCGGCCCTCCCCACCTCGCGCGGGGCCGGGCGGCGCCAAAGAGAAACAGTGAACGCGCACTCTGGCCGTGCGGCAGAGCTGGGCAGGGGGATGCTTTGCAGAACTGGGGCTCGGGGCAGTTCACCACAGCAGGAAGCCCGGGCCGGGGCCCGTCCCCATCAGCAACAGGACACGCATGGCATGTTGTACTTAGGTGATTTTTTTCCTTGGGTCTGCTAAGGCCATTTACTGAGTGTGTCTTTAGCAAAGCTACAGCCCAGAGCCCCACTGTGCAAGAGTGTGGAGTCCCAGAGGTACCTGTTCTCGGTCACGTGGTGCTCCTAACATGCTTGTTTGTTGGGGGACATCGGCAGAGGCGGCGTCGGGCCCAGGGCAGCCCACAGAGGTCTGCGTCCCTGCAGAGGTCCTGGGAGCCACTCTGGTCCGTTGTCAGCAGGAAGGAGCAGGAAGGTGGTGCTGTGATGCTGGTTAACAGGGAAACAGAGTCTGAATATGCTTTTATCAAATGCTGACGTTTGACATAAAGCATCTTTAATGACAGGGTGAGATGGGCTGTTTTGAAAATAGCCCAGCAGTTCCTCCAAAGGTTAAACATGGCGGCCACATGCCCCGCAGCTCTCCAGGAGGTGGACACAGGTGCACATAGAACCCACCCCTGATAGTCCTCACCCACAATAGCCACGCCCTGGAAACAGCCCAGGCATCCACGCAGTGGCGGACGGTCAGACAGACGTGGCCTGTCCGTGCTGTGGGACGTCATCCCGCCCTGAGAAGCAGTGAAGTCCTGACACGTGCTACCACGTGGAGGAGCCTTGAAAACATTGTGCACGGTGCAGCAGGCCTGTCACAAAGACCGCATAGGACACGCTTCCTTTCACACGTGTGTCCAGAGCAGGCAAGCCCCACAAGACGGGAAGCAGGTTAGTGGTTCCCAGGGCGGGGTGCCATGGGGAAATGGGGCGCGGCTGCCCGCGGCACCGAGCTGCTTTTAAGTATGATAAAAACGTTCTAAGATTAGACTGTGGTGCTGGTTGCACAACTCTGAAGTGTGCTAAAAACGGCTGAATTATATAATTTAAAAGTGTGAATTTTATGGTGTGTGAATTACATCTCGGTTAAGTTGTTACAAGAATAAAGGTTGACATGATGGGAGGGGAGCGTGTGGGGAAACTTGGAGATGCCTGGCGGGTTTGGGGAAGGGCACATCATTTCGCGATGGTGGCGTCTTTCCCGCGCGGGCTCCACCTGGCTTCGGCGGGGCCTGGTCCCGGGGCCTCTGCGGTCGGCACGGTCGGGTCTCGGGCTGTTTCACTGCCGAAGGAAAGGCTGCAGGAAGGGATGAGGGAGGACAGAGGTTTCCTAGCGTAAGTGGACGGGATCCCTGTGCAGGCGCAGGGGGTGCGTGAGGAGGGAAGCCCCCCTCCACCTGCCGCCTTCTCACAGGGGTGACGCTGCGTCCAGCTGCCCTGACCGTGGCACCGTCAGCACCTCACTGCCGCCGGGTCCAAGAGCCCTCCGGTTCCAGCCCAGAAGGGGTCTGCCCAGACGCCCAGTGGTCCGGGGCTCCGATTGCATAGTGTCCAGGACGGTGGGGGGCTGCCTTGGGGACGGGAGCCGGCTGCAACCCACGTCCGTGCCCAGGTGTTCTCCGTGGCAGGGACGGGGCACATGGCAGAGGACACCCACCCCCAGGGCCTGGCTCCTGCGTGGCAGGTGCCCACCGCGCAGTGCAGAGTAGGCGCACCCACCCCCAGGTCCCCCTTGGCCCCGCAGGCCTGGGCGCCAGACAGCGTGCGGCGCGTCTGAGGTGGGCGCCGGCAACCCCCTCGCCGGGACAGGAAGGCGCTGGGTGTGGGCGAGACGGGAGCCTGCCAAGTGCCGCTCCTCGGAGTGTGAAAAGCACTCACGTTCGCCCTTCTAGTGCCTGCTTGGGGCTGTTAATTTTATTATGTCATTATCTGAGTAGTAGGTAGGAGGTTTGAGGAAGACAGGAAACACCTATTCACATGTGTGCTCCTGAAAGGAGCGATTCAGAGCCTGGGTAATCTCACTGGATTTCGCTACGTGATTGATTCGCGGCAGCGGGTGACAGCTGATTGAAACGTTTGTACAATGTTTTCCTGGGACGCACAGGAAGACAGGGATCTTACCCAGCTCCGCCCAGCACTGATAGTCCTGCCCTTCCTCCTGGGGGGTGACGCTCCCAGGGGCTTGTCCCCCGAGGGCGTCTGCCCAGCTCTGGCAGCTGCACAGAAGCAATGCCGCCTGCACCATGGCTCCTTGAGCCCATGCCTGCCACGGGGTCACTCTAGAAGTGTCACTCAGAGAAGACCGCCAGCAGGCCAGGCATGTCCACTCTAGTTTTCCCAAGGTCCCTGGCCGGGAGAACTGCCCCATTTGGCTCGGAAAACTCTACGAGGCAGATGAGACCCCTGCGCAGGAGCCCTTAGCATCCTCAGGCCCATGCTGGGACGTGGCTGGGCTTTCTGGCCATGCGTCAGCGTCTGTTGTCAGTGTCCAGGTCCTTGCAGGCAGCGGCGTTTAATAAAGGTCTGCTGTGAAAAGGAACTTTCTAGGAGAATGCATGCCACAGAGACAAGTGGAGCTTTTGAACCTGGAAGTGAAACTGCCATCTGGTCTGTGTCTACTGGCCGCGTCCTGGCCCAGCCTCAGCTGTGTCTGCTCTGTGTACGGCGGGAAAGGTATATGGGGCAATGCACCCTTTTTGTCCTCTTAAGAAAAGACCTTTGGGGGCTTCCTCTGCCACCAGAGGAAGGCTGCCGAAGGCTCTGCACAGCGATTCGGACGCCACAGGGTACCCTGGCCCTGTGGGGTTGGAGGCTCGGTCTGCGTTCCCAGGGGCTGGATGTGGTTCCCTTCAACGTGACAGTCTCGATTTTGAATGTGAAAACTTGGACTCACTGTTTGGGTGGTCTAATTATGAGTGTGTCCAGCAGTTTTTAAGTACTGGCCATTTACCAGTTTGGTTTTGGCCCTGAACTCCACTCTTTTTCAAAATGTATTGTTCCAAACGTCGGAGGAGCAGCTGTTCTAACTTAACTGATAAAAGGGGCTCTTGGCGTCCAAAAGGCCTGTGGGCTACGAAGAGCTGATTTGTTTGTGGTTGCTGCTGCCATGTTGTTGCCACGTCACTGCCACACTGTTGCCATGTCACTGCCACATTGTTGCCATGTCACTGCCACACTGTTGCCACGTTACTGCCACACTGTTGCCACGTTACTGCCACGTTGCCACGTCACTGCCACACTGTTGCCACGTCACTGCCACACTGTTGCCATGTTACTCCCATACCGCTGCCACATTGCTGCGGCAGGCTCCCTCCTGAGGCCAGCTCCACAGCATGTCCCCAGGCCACAGCCTGGCCAGTGCGAGGCAGAGCTGCATTTCACAGCGGGAGAGAGAAAGAGCCAGGCTCTGTCTGTGGCCGAGGCCAGGGAGGCCAGCCACACACGTGCCTGCGTCAGTGCCAGGCACCGCAGCGTGGGCTCTGACGTGGGCAGCTGCTGCCTTGGCAACACCCCTCCTGGACGCCCTCTGGAGGACCTGGCAGAGCCAGGTCATGCCTCGGGGCTCCAGGAGTCCTTTTCTTCAGCTGAGGTCTGTTGCCTTGGATGCCCCAAGTGTCATGACTTCTCCGGAGGGGCACAGAGGCCTCTGCCCTTGCAAGAAGACCTGGGAAGTGCACCCCATGAGGGACCGCTCCGGCCCACACTGCCACGCTCCTCTGCCTGTCCTCGGCCTCGGGTCCTGGGCCACAGCCACCTCCCACTCTTCTTCCTCCTCCTCCTCTTCTGCAGCCCACGGCACAGTCCCTTCCGGACAGGCTGCACAAGTAGGGTCCCAGCTCCAGGGAAGCGCCCTAACAGAGTCAGGGGCGGGGACACCACACCTCCAGGCAGACCTGGGAGAAGAGGCTGCGCTTTCCTGGCCCTGGAGGTGCGAGCGCCGCTGTATGCGAGATGGTGCACAGGAAATCAGCGAAAGTCCGAGGCTCTGTAATGGTCAGCCCTTAAGCCCTCCCGCCGCCACGTGTGAGGGATGTAGAACATGCCTAGCCATGGCCCACTGACCTCAGGGGCAGCCGGTGCCTGCTGCCCTCGTAGCCGCAGGGCTCTGAGCCCGTGCCGTGTCCTTAGCCCGTGGTCTGCGTTCCCGTCCGTGCCTCGCTCTGCTGCCGCTGCCCTCACACCTGCACGTCCAGGGCAGAGGGCTCTGTCCCCAGAGGCCGGGCCACTGCATGTCCGTCCTGGCTGACCCTTCCCTCCTCTGCATCCTCCCTGGCTCTGCGCCACCTTCTCTGGAGCTTTCTCCAAGTTCTCCTTTCAGGGTCCTGCGCTCCTTGCTCTCCCCACAAAGCACGATGCTGTAAAAGCCTCGCAGCCTCTCAGTGAGCCTCCCAAAAGCCCCTCGGCAAATCACATGCCATTACCCTCAGACCACGCCAGGCCCTGGGGGAGCGGCAGGAACTGAGGGCGCCAGTGACCGTGTGCGGAGACGAGAGGTCCCAGAAGCCGAGACTCGGATGCCAGGTGCCGAGGTCTCCTGTGAGATGCAGCCTCGTGCGGCACTGGGCACGCACGGGGACAGCACGTCCCACCAGGTCCCCGGTCCTCCCTGTCCCCACCCAAGCAGGCCGTGAGAGACTCCGGTGGAGACTCTAATGTCACCATCAGAGTGCGGTGTCAACTGTATCAGATGGCACCCAGGTCCCCCGCCCTTGCTTGTGGCCTTTTGTGCCTCAGCCCTGCTGCTCCCTGCAGCTCCAGGGTGCCCTGCAGTCCACATTGTGCACTGCTGTCCACCTTGCCCCCACCTGGAGGCCTCCACGTCCCCGTCCACCTGGCAGGTGTTTGATTCATGCCGTGTGGACAAGTCAGAGATGGTCCCACCCTCGTGTGAATTGCAGACTGCTGGGGAGGTGGATGGATACGGGGCCGCTGCAGCACTGCGGGAAATGCCATGCTGGGGACGGCATAGAGGGCCACGGGTGGGGGGAGGGATCGCCTCACCCGTTTGGAGGGTCAGAGGAACCTTCTGGAGAAAGCGTGCGCTGGAAGCCTCAGGAGCCGCAGGGCGTGGCAGGGGCCGAGGAAGGAGGGAAGCACGGCCGGGTGAGCCGTTGTGTGGCTGGGGGCGGGGAGGCTGCAGGTGAGCAGGGCCAGATGGCGGACCAGCACGGGAGGAGCACTCACGGGGCTTTCAGCGGCGGACTGAGAGGTCAGGCTGGCCATCTGAAAACTCGCCCCACCGCCGCTCGGAGAACAGGTGGGGCAGGTCGAAGCTAGAGGCCACGGCTGCAGTCCAGGCACGAGGGGCCCCTGGGGGAGGCTCAGGAGAGGCCCTCAGGTGAGCGGTGCGCGGCGGTGCTCGGCTGCGTGGGAGCAGGAGGCACAGGGCATGACTTGGCAGCTGGCGGGGAGAGGTGCCGTCTGCCAGGAGAGGTGGAGGCAGGAGGCAGAGGCTTGGAAGAGGCTGCCTGAGTTCAGCTTGGGCTGGCTGTGCTGGGGCCCGGCTGAGCCAAGGTGTCTAGCGAGCTGTCAGCTCTGGAAACGAGCAGTGAGTCCAGGCACCACGCGGGGGGCAGCGGCACCGGGAATGTGTAGCAGGAGGAGATTGTCCGGGGTGGAAACGAGGGCAGTAGCCGGCGCAGGACGGCGAGGCTGAGGCGTGAGCAGGCAGGGAGGTGGGCAGGGGGCAGAGGGAAGCACCTGCCACCTGCTCCACGCGGAGGCTGCGGGGGGAGGTCGCAACGTGTCCCTGGGGTCCAGCGACAGGTGCTGTGGACACAGGTCTCCTTCACTGGGTGTGAGGCTGAGGGTTTCTGTCAGCAGCTTTGGCTGTAAAGTCAGTGTTGGCCTCTGCCCTTCACACCCCCGCTGCCCTCAGCGGTCGGTGGACACCAGCAATGCGCTCCGCGTTTCTCTGTACCTGACGCCGAGGGGTGCTGAGTGCACGCCAGATGCCGGTGTGTCCTCCCCTGGGCCCGGTCACCCTGACCCTGGGCTGGGACCCGGCTGGGCGGCATTTCCTCAGCACCACGGACAGCGCCCAGGTCTCTGTCCTGTGGGGACACGGAGGCACCTGCTGGCCTTGGTTTCAGGCGTCCTTTGTGGTTCACTCCTGAACAGTGGCCTTTGTGATGGGCCCCGTCGCCCTGGATCGCGCTGAATTTCCTTGTCACTCTGGGTTGCAGATCATCCCCAAACCGAGCGAGCCAGCCCGGCAGCCTGAGAGCCACCCCGAGGAGACCGAGGAGGAGCTCCGCGAGCACCAGGCCCTGCTGGACGAGCCGTACCTGGACCGGCTCTCAGGGCAGAAGGAGGCTCACACGCTGGCTAGCGTGCAGGTGAAGCAGGAGCCCCTCGAGAGTGACGAGGACGAGGCGGGGCCCCCGCGCGAGGTGGAGCCAGGCCTGCACCAGCCCACGGAACAGGAGCTGCTTTTCAGACAGGTGACCGCGGGCAGGGGGGCACCAGGAGCACGGTACCCATGTCCCGCATCCTCTGCACAGTGACCATAGAAGGCTGAAGGGCTTCACCCACCTTGTCCTGGCCAGTGAGGGGCAAGCTTGGTTTCTGTGATGCATTAGCCATACCTGGGGTACCAGACACTTGCCCACTGTGGGTGTTAACGTACCTGCTTCCTGCCAAACACGGCCCCAGATTCCCTAGGGATGGGCGTCCTTCAGGTCTGAGGCTGCAAGTTAACACGGAATCCAAGTGTTAGTGGGACTTGGCATAATCGCTGAAGGTGAGGAAAGGGAGATTGATTTATTAATTGATCAAAAAGGTTGACAGGGTTTGATCAGAAACCAGGACCTTTTGGTGCCAAGTAGTTGCTGGCGACCAGCCTGACAGATCCAGAAAAGGATATAATTTGGGTACCCAGAGCCAGTAAGCTTCCAGGGCACTGACGCACAATAAGCAAACTTACGAGAGACTGATAAAGAAATCCCGTGAATGATTTGTTAATTTCCAGTGAAAAATAAAACTACCAAGTCCACAGAAATACTTAGGACAGTTGGGCAGCAAGTTGTTGCCATCAGGCAGGTTGCATTTCCCCTGGAAATGAGCCTGGGGAGCTGGAGCAATGGAACTTGATCATATCCACAAGCAGTGGGGCTGGATGCCTGGGCACTGCGTCTGAGGCTCGGGAGCCACTGGCGCATTCCCCTCTCTCACTGTACTCCACGCCAGCTGCCCCGCTGACCTCCTCCCCAGCTTCGTGACAGCCCAGGTGTATACCTGACGCTGTGTCTCCACCTCCCCTCATAGCACCTCCAAAGACAGGGACAGAATGACTTTGCAATAGACTGCTTTGAGCTTTTTTTTGTTTTTTAAACAGATGAGGTCTTGCTCTGTTGCCCCGGCTGGAGTGCAGTGGTGTAGTCAGCTCACTGCAGCCTGGAACTCCTGGGCTCAGCCTCTCAAAAGTGCTTGGATTATGGGTGTGAGCCACTGTGTCCAGCTAGACTGCTTTGTTCTCATCTAGTTTTAAAATGTCTGCACCTTGTGGATGGACACGGAGCCTTGTGCCCCGGGAGCGTTAGTCCCAAATCTACAACACACCGGGTAGCGCTCAGATGTCTCTGCAGGCTGCTTGGCCGGGGGGAGGCCACCCTGTCCCTGACCCTGTCCCTGGAGGCTGCCTTGATGACACTCCTTCCAGTTGTCATTCGCAGGGTGGCCCGTGTCTGATTTTTGCGGTCACTTCATTTGTGCCCAGGCACTAAACAATACCGTACAGGGTCCCGTCGAGCATTTAGTGAAGCTGCTGGCCTGTCTGGCGCAGACTCACGGGACGCTTCTCTGCGCGTCCTGTTTGATGGGCCCGAGCCGGGAGCTCCTTCCCTGTCCAGGGCGCCTCACGGGTTCGGAGGACGGCAGATCTCCCATCGTAACTGAAACTCAGTGCGTTGTTACTGTGCCGACAGGAAGCTGGAAACCATTTAAGTGACTTTTTAAGGCTACTTTCTTGTAGATCAGCATTTACTTAGGACAGAGGCATGGTGTAGGCCAAGCCTGAGACAATTATTAGAAACACTTACTTTCTGCACTCTCTGAAGAGAAATAAGCAGAACCTTTCGTCAGGGGAACTTGGGGCACATCTAGCAATTTGCAGAAGTGAGTGTATGATGGGGTAACTGTTTTTTCTGAGCTGTGTGTATTGGGGGCCAGGTGGTTCTCAAACCAGGTGGGGCCCTTGCAGGGGCTGCGCTGCTTCCCCTCTGCTGCCTAAAGGCAGAAAGGTTAGAGCCGGGACTGGAAGCCCGTCTTCCCCATCTCAGAGGCACAAGGCTGGGCCCAGTGTGCATCTGGGAGCCAGGTTTCCAAAATCACGGGGCTTGTTCATCTCAAGTGGGGCAGGGCTGAGGTTGAGTCCAGGCTGGGCGGACCGCGTCCTCCCGCAGCCGTGTGGTGTGGACCCCGTGCCGCCATCCCAGCTGGCTCAGCAGGTCTTAGAGGACGCTTCCTCTGCTGGCCACAGGAGGAGTGGCTTCGTGGGAGAGACCACCCCAAGTCCACTCCGTCTCCCCAGAGACGCGCATTTCAGCCTGTGCCCGGTGTCCCACGGGGGCTCCTGTCCCTCAGTGTGTCCCAGGCCCCAGGCCAGGTGACCGCCTCCCATCCGTGCACCAGCCAAGCCCCAACCTCTCAGGGAGGCCCATATCCAGGAGTCCAGAGCTGGGCCCTGGGCACACACAAGCTGAATGGGACGTTTCTTTCCACCCGCACGAGGGTGTAGGGGGCGGTGGCCGCAGGCGAGGGCAGCTACCAATGAGGCAGAGTCAGCATGTGCGCGTCTGCGGCTTGCTCTCAACCCCAGCGTGGCACGCGGCCGGGGCGCTCCTGGTCAGAACCCGGCCGGGGACGGCGGTTTGTGCTGCACTCACTGTGTCCGCGCTGTGGACGAGTGGCCCTTCCGTCCCCGCAGCCGTGTGGACTCCCATGCTCCCATGCTCCCTGCCAGGTGGACTAGGCAGGGCAGCCGCCGCCCCAGGGAGGCCCAACACTCCCACCCGCCCAGCGCCTCCCCCTCGCCTGCCGAGCCCTGGGCACAAGGCCCCACTCTCCTCCCACCGCCCAGGCTTCTCCTCTGTGGCTCGGCACCTCCTCAGAGGAGCCCTCCTTGATGCCCTGCACTGGGCCGGGCCTCCCTGCTAGCCCTGCCTTGGCACGTAGCCTAACGGTAACAGATGCCGTTCCTGGCAGAGTTCCCTGTGGACACTCTTGTCTCCCCAGAGGCACGTCCAGTCCCCGAGGGCGGGGCCTGTGCTGGACCCTTCTGGCCCAGGCAGCCCAGCGCACAGGAGGGCCCCTCCCCAACAGCGCTTCCCGTGCGACTGTGGCCTGTGAGTGGGCGAGTGAATGAATCACAAGTGGACACATGTAGCCCTGCGGCCACGAGGCAGGAGATGGCGCCCTGGCCACGACCCCGGCGTGTTCTCCCCACAGCAAGCCCTCCTGCTGGAGCAGCAGCGCATCCACCAGCTGAGGAACTACCAGGCGTCCATGGAGGCCGCCGGCATCCCCGTGTCCTTCGGTGGCCACCGGCCTCTGTCGCGGGCACAGTCCTCCCCGGCGTCTGCCACCTTTCCCGTGTCTGTGCAGGAGCCCGCAACCAAGCCAAGGTTCACGACAGGTAACGCGCTGGCCTCTCCGTGGCCAGGGGGCCGCGGCGGGGGGGGCCTGTGCCACGTGCCGACACAGATCTGCGGGGCTGCTCTGGGACCACCCTCCGGGGCCACGCTGGGTACAGGGACAAGCAGACTGGTCACCGAGGGCCCCCTTCCCACTCCACACCGCAGACTCTGTTATTTTGGGGTCCCATCATGGGCTCAAAAGCCCCCATTCTCTTTCCCAGAGAACAGTCCCGGACCACGTGGGGGACCCCATGGGGCAACAGGAATGACGAACTTGCTTTGTCACCCACCCTGTCCCTCGCACCGAGCCTATGTCGGTGGCATTGGCTTTGAGACCCCAGTGACTTGTGTAATTTGTGGACTGACCAGGTGTCGGTGGTACAAGAGCAGAGCTCAGTGGGTCCCTGGGGTCCCGCTTGCTGCACGCGCTGCTGTCCCGCCTGTGCCGTCCCTCACTGTGCCCATCTCTACCCCGTGGAGATAGGCTGCAGGCAGGGATGCTTGAACGGTGCCTCGCCAGAATCAGAGCGAGAGCTCGGCGGGCAGGCGGGCACCCATGGCCCAGGCAACAGGCAGGGCGGTCTGGGCGTGTGAGCCGGGGAGGGCGCAGCCCCGCCAGCCTACATGGAGGGGAGACAACAGTGCCTGCCTCTGGCAGACTCTGCCTCTGGGGACAAGCAGGGACGCGGGGACAGCCCTGCCCGCTGTTGTGATTTAATACTTGATACTTAATAACACTGTTTTGACGTACTAAGAAAAAAGCGTAAACACAGAACAGCTCCATCCTTCTAGCAGTCCTCACGGCGTGTCCTGTCTGCCTGTGCTCCGCACAGAGTGTTCTGCGCTCTGCACAGTTCTCCTTTTCAGGTCCTAGAAGGAGGCCAGTCGTATTCAGAGAAAAATCTCAGTAGTAACTACCCAAAAATTAAAATGTTGCTTCTCGGGAAGAAAAGCATAGAAAAAAACTGCAGAAGGTGACAAAATCATGTGAGCCTCTGTGGTGGCCTCTCTGTGAGTCCTTGGCCACTGACTGAGATCAGTGTGTTTCTGAAAGGACCCCGCTCAGGCAAGGGAGACCCCAGAGCCACCACAGAGGGACCCTTGCACCTGCCCACCCGGCCGGTCAGCCGGGACTCCCGGGCAGTCCCGCTTTGCGGTGGCTTTTCTCAGTCTGCCTTTCTTGCTCTTTTTCAGCTTACACGACAGTGTACACGCATTGTAAACAAACAGACGTGACGGGAGCCCCTAGGAGACGCCCTTTGCCCCAGTCCCACCTGGTGGAAGCCCCTTGTCAGTGCCTGGGTTTAAACCTCCCACATCGATTTCCAGGCAGAGCCAGACGGACACAGACACATGCTGCTGAGCCTGTGCTTTCTGCTAACACTCCACCCACTCGCAGCGTCTTCCCACGTCTGTGCACAGCGGCGTAGCTCCTCTTTGAGCTGCCTGGCACCTGGGTGGCCCCGCCGCCGTCGGCTGTGGGGACCTGTGCATCTCCCCGACCCTGGGCTCCGGTTCCCCGTCTTTGAAGGGATGTCACCTGCATAGGGTCCAGCCACGCGCTCAGTGAGCATCAGCCAGCGCTGCCTTGTCGTGGGGCCTCTGTGGAATGGGCAGTCCAGATCGTGGTGTTGGTGGCCATCTGGTGGCTTATACACATGCACACACGCATGCACGCACGCACAAACACGCATGCACGCATAGACACAGCCACGGCGGGCAGTTTGTGTCCATACGTACTCGTGTGCTTTGCCATCACAAATTCCTGTGTGCGCCCTCTTGCCTTTATGCCGTGGTGCACTGATCGTGAGTGTCTGTGTGTTCAGTCCTATAACCCTGCACCTGCCCAGCTGCTTTTTCACCAGAAATCCCATCCCCCAGCGTTGTTCCGGTGGCAAGCCCAGAATCCCCCAAGTGCAGGGAACTGACTCCTGTTAGCCTGAGTCATGAGAGACAGAGCCAGAAAGCGTGGGAAGTGATAGGCACAGGGGGCCAGTCCTCTAGCTGCACCCTGCAGAAACAGGATCACCTTGAATCGCAGCTCACCTTGGTTGGGTGGTGCTGCCTCCGTGCCCGGTGCAGGAGCACAGACAGGGAGAGTTGCTTTCCAGTGTCAAACGCAGAGAAGTGCTAGAGCGCGTCCCTCTGATGCCAGAGCCCATTTCACGCGGCTCGCTCCACCTCTCAGCCTCGACGGCACATACTGGCCGACAGATGCCCCTTGCCAGGGACTTGCCCGGCCTTCCCCTGTCACAATCCTGTAGTCCCAGGTGTACAAGGAAGGGACAGGGCAGCCCTCCTGCCCAATGTCACCAGGGGCTGACCTTTCCCTGGTGGGTGGGGTGGCTTGCACGTCCCTCCCAGCTCCAGATAGGATAGGCATTTCCCCCTCACTGCGGGCCCACGTTGTCCTGCCGTGCAGTGTGGCACCTGTCACCACAGTCTGAGTGTGCCACCCTTTCTCCCCTGCAAAGCCCCGGCCACTGGCCCATCGGTCCTGGGGCTGGCCGGGCATCCTCCCGGAGGTAGCCTCCCGCTGCGGCAGCTGCTGCCTGGGAGCCGGGCAGCACTGGGCTCTCTTTACATCCATGTTGGGTTCGTGTCAGATAGACCTGTGCTTCCGTGTTTTTGTTCACTGTTTCACACGTGTGTCCCAGCCACTCCGGAGGATTCTAAGGGCAGGACCCAAGTCTTGTGTTTCTTTGAATCTCAAGTACCATGGACAGTTCTCCATCCACTGGAACTGCCGAGGACAGCGGTTGGCCCAGAACCAGACAGACTTAGATTGTAGAAGACCAAAATCGCTTACTGCAGACGTCAGCCCAGGCCTCAACACGGGCCTCACGCAAAGCTCAGCCCTGAGGTCTTCCTGGGGCCCCGGGCGGTGCTGTGAGCACGCGTGATGGACGGGCCCACCCGCGTCTGCCTCAGCGTCTTGGTGTCTTCCTGAAGACTCGGACTGGCGCCGTCTCCTTCAGGGGGAGGAGCTCTGCTGCCGGCCGGGGCAGTCTTCCTGCGGGTGGCCAGCGCCCTGGGCATCCCCTGACCGGCGTCTCTGCTCCGCCAGGCCTCGTGTACGACACGCTGATGCTGAAGCACCAGTGCACCTGCGGGAACACCAACAGCCACCCCGAGCACGCCGGGAGGATCCAGAGCATCTGGTCCCGCCTGCAGGAGACCGGCCTCCGGGGCAAATGCGAGGTAATGCGCAGGGCGGGATCGCCTGCAGCTTCAGACGTCACTCGAGGTGGCTTGGTCTGTGGTGACGATGTCGTGCTCTTGCTCGGGCCTGCAGGGCTCCAGCAGGTGGAGTTTCTGGATTTCGATGGCCTGCAGGGGCTGGGGGGTGGGGGACCACCAAGCAGGCAGGAAGCCTTCCACCCAAGCCCACGGCTGTCCTGAAATCCCACGGCCTTCCTGCAAGAAGCTGCCCCCTCCCGTCCCATGCCCCTCCCCTTCTGTCACGCCACTGCGCCTCTGACCAGCATGTCCTCTCGTCCACGGCTGTCCCTGTTTGCCTCCCCCCACCTCTCCAGGGAGGGAGCTCCTGGCAGGCTGCCAGGACGCGCCGTCTGGAGGCCCACAGGGAACGTCAGACCGTGTCTCAGTTGAGGCCTGTGGCTTTTCCTTGAAACAATGTCCTCTTGTTAATGCCCCACAGAGTTGCTCAAGCACAGGAGAGTGGCCCCAGGCCTTCGTGTCACTCCCCAGGATGGTTAGGGGGCTGGGGGCCGGGGGCGGTGCAAGGGTGAAGTTGCAGGCGTGGGCTGGGCTGAGCGCAGCTCACATGCAGGGCCTGCCCCCGCCCGCTCTGCAGACACTGGGTCTCTGGCTGGTCCTCAGTTTCCCTGGCTGCCTGGGGATGGTAGGGCCAGTGCCTGCTCTCAGACAAGGAGGCCAGGCCCCCACTGACTGGGGTCAGGACTCACTCTGCCCAAACCCGGCAGCAGTGGCCTCCCGGGCCCATGGGGGCAGGAGGGCTCCGCTGCGTGGTGTCCTGGCCCTGCCCATGCCCCATGCCCTGCAGGCGGCTCTCACGGGGGAGGGGGCTTAAATTCTGGGGCTGGGGCGAGTTGGCCAGGCCCTGTGCACCCCACAAGGGCTCCAATCTCTGGGAGCCTCTGGCGTGGGCAAGCTATTTCCTCGTCTGTGTAGTGGGGCTCGCAGCGCCTGTCCCCAGCAGCATTCTGGGACCGCAATGCCCACTGTGGAGACCTGCTCTGTCCCTCCCCCACACCAGCAACCCCAGCAGGCTAGAGACGGGGGCAGAGCGTCCACGTGCAGTCCTCCCACAGTCCCAGGCACCCACCAGTTCCAGGGCCGGTGCCCGTGTGGCAGAGACGGGCGCGCACGTCCTGGCCCCTTGGAGAGCCTGGCCCTGTCGCGGCCTGTCCCCTCCTCTCTGGAAGCTGGGAGGTTCGGGCACAAGTCAGTGCGTGGCTCACGTGACCCCAGTGTCCTCCGCCTGTTCTCTTGGGGACACACAAGTTTCAGGGGTCAAGGTGCCCCATCAGGCGTAGAGTCCCGCTCTGGGGAGGAGCAGCTGGTAGCGCGAGGCCAGGACGGCTGCGCCACTGGGGGGCAGCATCGCCCAGCATATGGGGCTACAGGACCGTCTCTGGGCTCTGCCCTCCACGGGACCGACTGGATGCCTGCTCCCCTCCAGGGGCTGCCCCAGCCTCCCGGAGGTCCCAGAGGTCCCCACCGCCTGCTCCGTTGTCCCTCCCTGCTTCTGCCTCTCCCCTCCCCAGGAGGGTCCGCTCAGGCCAGGGCACTCAGGCATAGTTTGTTAGCTGGAAAAGCAAACACGAGCAGGTAGGGGTGAGGACTTGAAGACGCAGGGAGGAAACGGCCCCCCATCCCCTCGGCCTGCCCTTGATGCCGTGGGTGGCAGTGCCCGCCGCACCTGGGCCGAGGCTGGCAGAGGCTCCCCAGGCGTCAGGCGGTGGGATCGGACAGAGCCTGGCAGGACCACAGGGCAGGAGAGCTGGGGGTAGACGGGCTGCTCGGACGCGACCACAGAGGCAACAGCGCTGGCGCCAGACCCCCAAGACAGTTCCCAAAGCTGGGGCAGCCCTCTCTCGGCTGCATCTCCATGGCAGAGCCCGGCCCTGGCAACTCAGCCCAAGGAAACAGGCTCAGCTGCTAGCAGGGGCCTCCCCGGTGGCAGAGCAGAGGACCACAGGTGCTGGACACAGACCATCAGGGGCCCAGCAAGAGGAGACAGGTGGGTGGGGCCCTTGGGCCCCCAACCACATGGAGGCCACAGTGAGGCTGGAGCCTAGGCCTTGGGGCCAGGACCTCGTGGTCGGTGCCCTCCCTCTGGACAGACAACTGCCAGGGGGTCCTGAGGGCGGCTTCCCTCCTAGCACTGCTGCGTTGGGCGCTTGGCATTGTAGGGAAGGTCGGGAGTGGGCTGGGAGGTCTCTAATGCAAGCGTAGGACCCTCTTCTCTCTGGGGGGCCAGGCCAGCAAGCCGTGGCCGCTGACCCAGCTGCTTCTTGCGTTAGCTCCCTGGACAGCAGCCCATGGGAAGCTGTGGCACGTGTTACAAGCAGTTAGGGTTCCTCCCGCCAGTTCCCAGAGACCAGGAAGCTTCACTGCAAAGCCTTGAGTACAGGCCACGCTGTGCGGACCCCGCCCTCCACGGAGGCGTCACGGGGCCCAAGCGCCTCCTGCCCGTTTGTGTGCCCGGCTAGGTGCCCGCCTGTCCCCCGGGCACAGCTGCAGGAAGGAGGGGCGGGGGAGGGGAGAAGCAGCAGAGACCAGGCCACGCTGGGCGTTCTCTTCCTGCCTCTGCAGCCTGTGGGGTGGGGCTGTAGGGACTTTTGCTACTTCGCCTCAGGAGTTAAAAGGGAGACAGAAATGATGAGGTCGGCCTCCCAGCAGCGGGTGAGAGGAGCCATCGCTAGCAGCGCTCACACACGGCCTGGCGCTCGCGATACCGCGCAGCCTTTGCTGCCTCAGTGCTCTGCCTTTTGTGTCTTCGTTTTGCACGTTTGAGGATGGGTATTTTATATTCTTCTTACTTGGCTTATTGTAATATTCCCCTTAATTTGGAAGTTCTCCCTTTGATCTAAATTAAACTCTCTTTCTGCGATTCAAACTCTAATCCAGCAAGGTAGCTTTTACGTGGGGAGAGCTCATGTGGCTGCTGTTGCCTTGCTGTTTTCTCACCTTAAGTCCAGGCTGCGCGACCTGCCCCTTCTTGACACTGCGTGGCCAGGCTCCCGGGGACCCCCACAAAGGCCTCTCCCAGCATGGCCGGCCCAGACACCTTCTGTCCAGATGAAACTTGGCCCTGGCCACACGGGATGCCTGCAGGGAAGGGTGTGTTTCGTGGGGTCAAAATGAGGGTCCCCAAGCAGCTGCCCAGGGCCCACCTGCACCCCGGTGCCCCCACCCACGGAGTGCACGCCTGCCGTGTGGACACCAGCTTATGTTCCCAAAGTAGAAATGACACTAGGTTGGAAAAGGGATCACAGACTGGTTTTCTACCAGGGGAAGTGGTATCGCATCTTTTCTTTCTTAAAAAAGCTAATTCAGAAGGGAGGAGCCTGGTTTTGTGGGGCAGCAGCTGAGAGAAAAGTCCCTAGAGCAGCCCAGGGCACCTGCCCTCTGCTAGGCCCACCCACTTCCTTCTCCACCTGCATGGACGAGGCCCGAGGCCCAGAGTGTCCTGTGGGAGAGCCCGTGCCGGGGCAGCTGGAGGCCCAGAGCCTCTGCTGGCACTGGACGTGGACAAAGCTCCAGGACGGACGCCCTGCCACGGGCGTCACGCACAGGCGTGGCCACTGGGGCCTGCAGGAGGCCGGTGGGTGTGGGCTGGGTCCCTGCTGCTGTCTGATGAAAACGGGCGCGGGCCACGATGGTGGTGGAGCCTCCCCGTGGTGGCCCAGCCCTGGAGAGCCGTCTCCACGTGAAATGTTAGCCTCGGTCTCTGTCCAAATCCACCAGCCTTTTAAATCTTAAGTAAATAGAGTTCAACTGAAGAAGAGTAATTTTTCTGTGACTTTCTGGGGAAAGTCTGAAAACTGGCCCAGGTATCTTGATTAGAGGAACGTCCCCAGCGCAGAGAAGCGCAGCTCACCCGGGTGGCGGCCTGGGCAGATCCCAGCCATGGGGCCGTGTGCAGACCGTCTGCGGGAGGCTGCTTCAGCGGGGGCTCGGAGACACCTGGGGGTCCGGGTTCTAGTTTCCCGTGATCGTGAACCGAGTGAAGCAGCTCACGCTGCCTCTGTCAGCTCCCCTCTATTTTAAAACCAGACCCTGGCAGTCGGAAAGCAAAGTAGTAATTTGATGCCAAGTCATTTACGTGACAGTGAAGGGTAATGCGCTGGAGGCTGGAATTATTTTTTTTAATGTGTTTTCAAAGCTATAATTAAAGTGTAAAGCCCTCTAAAACGTTTCTTAAATATTGTGTTGGGTGATGTTGCTTTTTGTTTTGCAATAATCAAATAATCTTGGGCTTGTTCGTGCCATCAGAGTGGGCAGTGGCCTTAGTGGGAGCTGCTGTCTGCGGCCAGGGGACCAGCGGCCTCCGACCTGAGCGTCCTCTCCCATTCTGTCCCCGCAGAGCATCCGCGGACGGAAGGCCACCCTGGAGGAGCTGCAGACAGTGCACTCGGAAGCACACACCCTCCTGTACGGCACAAATCCCCTCAACAGGCAGAAACTGGACAGTAAGAAACTTCTAGGTATTTTGAGATCTTCCTTACCAATCCTGTGTTGGGTTTGAGATCACCTGAGCTTGTGTTCCCAGCCCTGCGGCCGGGCTGGCTGTGGGTGTCGCGCTCCAGGTCACAAGGTAAAGAGCCCGGAGGACCCTCACCCTCGGTTCACGAGCACCGCCGGCTCGGATGGGAGAGGCCCGTAGCGAGGATGTTGTGTAGAAAAGGGCTGAGAGCCACTAGCCTAGACGACTCTCCAAGCAGAGTGTAGACTCCGGAAGCCGGTCAGGAATAGTCCCGGCTGCTGCTCAGGGCGAAAGGACGTTGTTTTCTCGGCTCTGCCTGCCGAGCGGCCCCCACATGCATGGGTGGGGGTAGATTTTGGCCTCATGGAAAGAACCTTCTAACAGGAGCAATCTCCTGCCTCGGGAGGTGGCAAGACTCTCTTTCAGGGTATTGTCAGCAGAGGTGGGGGGACTCCTGACAAACTCGGGGCTCCAAGGGCTCCCCAGACACAGACCTGGGGACGGGGGCTCTGCAGGCTGCCTGGGCGCAGACCACGGACCTGGGGTTGAGGGCTCTGCTTTCTTTCTTCCTACGTAGTTTCCTCCCCAGCGTCCCGCACACCTTGAGCCAGGCCAGTCACAGACCACCCGTTTCCTTCCGACTCCACACTGCAGGGAAGGAGCCCAGAGCGGCTCTGCCCCGAGCACGGGCAGGGAGGCAGAGGGGAGGGGCTGGGATCCCCACCCGGGCCCCGGGGGCAAGGAAAGGGCTGTGCTCAGCCACTCCCCGCGTCTCACGTGGGACACTGAGGAAGGCCTGCTCTGGGCCAGGCGGGCCGAGCCTCACGGGGTTCGCGCATGGCGCCTTTGTGCACCCACCACCCGTTCCCTCACGGGTCACTCGCTGGCTCGCTCATTCGCCAGGCGCTCGCTCGCACGCGCTGGCTGACGGCATCTTCTGCACCGGCAGCCCTGGTCCCGACAGGGTGGAGTGCCCCTGCCCGGGGAGTGTGTGGAGCCCTGAGGACGCGTGATGCTGCTTCCTGGGTCCCCGCTGCCCTGGGGCATCTGGGCTTTCCAGAGGACATGCCCTCGAGTTCGGGGCCGGAGGCTGGGCGGCAGGTGGGCCGCGGTCTGGCCTAGCAGAGGCCATGGGACAGGCTCCGAGCCAGCGCCGGGTGGACCGCCACCGACTCAGCCCACAAAAGGCAACTGCACAGACCTGGCCTGGGGGCAGTGAGGGGACTCAGAAGAGGGACTGGGCCAGAGTTGACAGAGGGGCTTCCGGGCTGTGACCCCACAGTCCTAGACAGCTGCTTCCTGCTGCTTCTCTAGAAAGGGCACAACGGGTCCCTGCGCTGGGGACACCGGGTCCAGATCAGGGCATGGGCGCCAGTCCCCTCCCCTGCCAGGCTCCCAGAATGCCGGCCTTTACCCTCCAGGCAGAAGACGGGAGACACCTGTTCGGGGATCTGCCCAGCTGTGGGAGGCTGACAGCAAGGGTTCCCCAGAATACAGCCCCCCGAGATCCCCAATACTGGAGCTCACGGTTAATAAACCCCGTGTGCCCAGAGCATCCAGCCAGCAGTTCACACGTCACCACAACAGGAGCAGGTGACCAACCAGGGAGTGCCCGGGGCCTGGGGAAGTGCTTAGCAGGGACGTCAGGACAGAAACGGAGCCCAGATGGTGGGAGGTGGGGGGCAGGGCCCGAGAGACAGAGCTGCCCTCGAGTCTTCAGTGAGGACGCCGCCCCTCGGCACAGGCGCACCTGCAGCGGGAGAGAGCGAGTACAGGACGTCCGGAGAAGATAAACATTGAAAACACGGTCACAGAAATAGAAAATCCGCGAGGTGGAAGATGAGTTGAGGGGATCTCCAGGAAACTGGAGCGAAAACACGACGGAGCAGGGAAATCGGAAACGGGGGAGGAAGACGACGAAAGCCGGAGGTCGCTGCCCGTGTGCGGAGCCCCCAGAGGACACAGGGCGGGGAGGAGGCCCCAGGCTGCAGCACCCACTGAGCCGGCGCCAGTGGAGCCTCAGACGCGGGACAAAGACCAGCCGCGGTTCCGGAGGGAGCCAGGGCGCCTCGGGCTTCCCGGCACACTGGGCAGCGCCTTCCCATCCAGGCATCACCCGCCAGTTCTTGGGCGGGCAGGAGCGTGGGACGGGGCATCCCTGGCATGCAGGGGCTGGGATTCTCCCTTTCGAGCAATCTTTGTCAAGAAGCCACCAGAGAACGTGCTCCACCAAAGCGAAGGAGACTTGGGAGGCCGGCCCCCCAGGGCGGTCCCAGGGGGACAGCAGGGCCCCCTGTAGAAGCAGCCAGACCAGCCTGGGCAGTGTGGCCGAGAGCCAGCCAGCAGGGACTGTCCCTGCCGAGATGCCGCAGGCCATTAGCCGAGGTCGGGACGCTTGTCCCAGCCGCGCAGCTCTGCTCCTCCCTGCAGGCCCAGCTGCTGCACTTCACCCCCGCGGCCTCCACGCTGTCACCCGGAGTGGCGGAGACCTGGTGGGCTCAGCAGAGAATCCCGGCCCACACCTGGGAGCCAAGGGCTCTGCTGTCAGGAACCGTGTCCCCCAAGATGCACTCGGAGCCCCAGGAAGCGCTGCCAGAGTGCGGCCCATGGCTCCGTGCAGCCTGTCTCCTCCTGGAGCTGTCACCGCACAGAGGCATTTTTGTGTCTGCTCACAGGCGGGTTTGCTCCTGCTGCTCAGCTGCTCTCCGCAGCTCGGGCGTCGTGGTTTCAGGCGCAGCCCTGGGAGGTGAGACGAGACGCCCGGGACAACCTGGGCAGGAGCAGGAGCGGTGGGTTCCCACTGTAGGAGTAGGGCTGTGGGGACGCCACGCTCTTGGCCTTAGTCACACTGTTCCGTGACGCAGTCTGCGTGGAGTGTGTGTGGACTCTCCACGTGCAGGCTGTCCCCGTGTGCCCCACGCACTGATGTCCCTGGTGCCCGGCCCCTGTCCGACATCACGGAGCAGGACTCCGGGACAGGGCCTAGCGGGAGACTAAGCTGGCCCCAGACAGGGGAGCTGCCACAGCTGTCTCTAAGGAGGGGGTGAGCGCTCCAGGGACACAGGTGGCTCCCGGGTCCTAGAGGCAGGGGTTGGTACAGGGAGAGCCGCCAACCCAGACAGCACGCAGGGGAACAGTAGAGGCAGAGTGAGACGCCCACCGGCCTGGGGAAGGAGCCTGTTAGCACAGGGCAGCATGGACAGCGTGGACAGTGTGGACGGCAGGAGGCGGCCTCGGGCTGGGAGCTGAGTATGCGAAGGCTGTGCAGCACGGGGCCCAGGCCAGGTCCCCTGCCCCCTCGGGATCCTCCAGGTCCTTACCCGGCGCCCCGGCTGCGTGGTGTGTTCTCCGGCGAGGGGGAGGCTGCCGTGGGTCCCCAGCTGGGAGGAAACCTTTGCTGTGCCCTGAAGTCACCGGTGCTGCCACGGCAGGGCCTCCGTGGGCCTGGGGAGCTGCAGGGCGGCGGCTCCGTCTCCTTCCAGAAGGGCAGCGGCTCTGCCCGGGCCATGCTGACGCTTCATCATCTGTTCTCAAAGGGCCCCTCACAGCCGAGGGTCCTCGGCACAGGAAATGCCACAGGGCAGAGGACGGCCTCCCCGTCAGAGGTGAAGGCAGGCTTGACTCCACCAGCGGGAGAACGTTGCAGGTTTAGGTAGTTTCAAACTAGGTTTCAGAGAGATGATCCAGAATGAACGAGGGAAATCGGACGTGTGGTGTCCGTGGGAAAGTGAAGGCAGCTCTGTGCAGCTCGGGGCTTTCTGAGAACCAGCGTTGGCTGCTGGGGGGCCCTGGTCCTGCTCACGGCCGGTGGGGTCCCCTGACCCCCTCTTGGGTTTGGTGTCTGTTGAAATGTTTTTGCGGCATCCTCTCACCCCACTCCCATCCCCCACAGGCAGCCACTTTACCACGCTCAATGATTCTCTTGCTCACAGAGCGCCTGGTGCAGAGCGTGTGTTATCCTGCGTGTGTTTAATTTACATCACTGACATCACAGATCGTTCTGTTTCCTTTTCTTTCCTGCTGAGCTTTGTGTTTAAAATCTCTTCGCGTTACTGTGAGGATGAATTAATCCACTGGCTCTCACCACTTGAAATCGATTTTTAAATTTCTGACAATTGTCCTAACCAAGAAATTTCATTATCCTCAGTCTCAGTATTTCAGATGGCGTAATAACTGGTGGTGATTATCTCAAATTCTGTTAACATAACCCTAATTAGGTGTTTAAATTCTACCATGTGATTTCCCTTCCTCTTTTAATGGAATCCACAAATTTCTAAGCCACACGCAAAAGGCCCTCTGTGGTCACTCACCGATGTGAAAATGCCACCGTGCACCGCACGCCCGTCTGCGGTGACACGGACACTTGAGGCAGCTGCCCGGCCACCGCCTTGGCTGGTACCGCAAGTCCCGGGTCCACCTCGCATGGCAGCAGATGCAGCGCTGCATCAGAAGGGGGTGCCTGGCCGGGGGCCAGCCCCTGGACGCGAGTGCTGGTGACCCGCAGGGAAGGGCCCAGGTGACCCCTCCGCGCAGAGCACCCGGCCTGCGCCGGAAGTAGCAGCGCTGACGAAAGGACAGTCGGCACCTTGCCCCCCACCCCGTTCCCAGGCAGGGGACGCCCGCCTGCCTGCTGCGAGTGGACACATGAAGGTCACGAAAGCCTCAGGCCCCGTCCCCAGTCCAAAGGTTCTGTGGCCCGGTCTAGGTGATTGTGGCCCCAAACCACAGGAGGTAGTGCTGGCACAGGCCTGGCCCCGGGCGGAGCACGGGCACTACTGGGGCAGGGATGTGGCCCAGGGGCTGCCGTGGACACTCGGGTCTCTGTTACCAAAACAGCTTCCCTGCAGCTCCACCACCTGCCACCCGCCAGAGCGTGGGGTGTGTTTGGATACGTGATAATGCACCTGCCGTTTGTTTGGTCTTTGCTTGCTGGAGGATGATAAAATACACAGACCATTTATTGCTTTAATGCGGACATTGTTGGCTATAGTTTCAAAATGAGAAATTCAGTCTCTTACAGAGCCCTTGACATACAGTACATGTCTACACACACGTGTGCAAATGCACACATACAAACACTGGGAGAACGAGCTCTTTTGATCCACAGCCCTGTGTGCCCACGTGTCGGCCTAGTGAGTGATGTCTGGTCTGCTCCACTCCGAGCCCCAGAGGGTCACCAAGGGCCATTAACGCTCCTCCAAGGAGTGGGACACCCGGCCCGCCGTGACTCCAGTGATGACGTTGACTGTTAGCTGACTTTGCCACAGGACGGCTGGCAGCTTGGTGCTCATCACCTCCTAGCCCAGTCCTGTCCCACCAGCCCATCAGCTCCCCCGCCCGCCACACCCGCCACAGCCCAGCACCTCCGTGGGTCAGGCCAAGCAGGCCGCTCGCCTGGCAACCCTCTGCTTGTACATCTGCTTGCTGCCGCCGCCGAGGCACAGAGGAGAGCGGGGCAGCCGTGCCCTGGCTTTGGGGACAAGCGCCAGCCACCACAGGGCTCTGGGTAGAAGCACTTGGCTGAGGCCGTGGAGGGGAGGGCAGAGGCTGGTGGGAGGGCGGCCCCGGGGCGGCACCAAGGAAGGGAGGCCACGGTGGTGCCGCTGCCCTCAGTGGGCGTGAGGACAGGACCAGCTCAGAGCAGCAGGGAGAGCCTGGGTCTGGCTCTCGTGTGGCCCAGGCCAGGGGTGGGGACAAGTCAGGCCCAGACACGCCTTCGCGAGCGCCAGGCCAGCGTGGAGCCACAGCACAGGCTCTCCTGAGACAGGCCAGCTGCTCCCAGCACGAGGGATGGAGACGTTTCTCTGCTTTTCTGGGAAGCAGCTGCACTGCCGCCCGCTGCTCTCCTGCCCCACCCCCGCCGGCGTGGCAGCCCCGGCCTCGGGGGTGGACATGGTCGTTCTTCCGCAGCGCAGGGTGATTCCAAGCCCCCGTCCCCGTTGCACATGGTGTGGCCTCTGCAGAGTGGGAAGGGCCAGAGCTGCGGCCGGGGGCCACCTGTGGAGCGTGGCGTCCACCCCTGGTTTAAAGCGACGGGTGTTTGTGGAGCTTCTCTTCCTCGCCAGGCGCTCTCCTGCAGCTTCTGGTGCCACGGCGACTGCTCTTCCCAAGCGCCACATGGAAGGGCTCTTCTTGTTCGTGCCGAGGTCACCGGCCTGGCCAGGACCCCACCTGACCCCAACAGCAGTCTCCTTCCTTGGGCAGCAGGCCGCCAGTGCAGGGAGCACGTGAGCGGGAGCTGCGGTTCCAGGTCGGGCGCGGCGGAGAGGCCTCCCGGCAGTGGGCACAGCCCTGCCCCGTCCAGAAAGGGGGACCCAGGCTGGGTCAAGGAACCTGCTAGATCTGGCAGGCAAGCAGCAGACCTAAGTCTCCTTGGCCACAGCACAGATCAGTCCAGGCTGGGGCTGGGGGCTGTGGAGGGCGAGGGGCGGGGGCCCAGGGTGGCAGCCCCTGCTGCCCTTCGGGGGTCTCCTGTGGACGGGCAGGTTTTAAGCTGGTCGCCTGCAGTCAGCCAGGAGTGGGACCAAACTGAGGAAAAAAACTCAGCCCCAGGCCAGGAGCACCTTCCCTGGGGCAGGCACGAGCACTGAGGCTGGGGGCAGCATTGTGGCCCCGCCTCCCTGTGGGGACACCTGGGTCTGTACAGCAGTTCTCTGTCCCTGGTTGGCACAGTCCACACTTGGGAGCAGGGAGGGCCGTCATAGTCACGTTCCCGAGAGACTCAGCAGGGGAACCCCTGCGGAGACAGGATGGGGTCCTGGGACAGGACTTGGGACAGACGAACATTTGAGGAGCACAGGTCCCCCCAGGGCACGGGGGCAGGGCTGGGGCCGGGGGTACCCTGTGCTCACCGAGCCCCTAAGAACTTGGCCGGTGCCCTGAGAGTTTGAGTCGTCCCCAGCAGGGCCTGTGGCCTGTCCGTGCCCTTGCAGACAGCCGGCACCTCCTGGCCAGACGCTGACCTGCGGCAGGGCCCCGCGCCATGCTGGGGACAGTTGCCCCAGGAAGTGGCGTGTTGTGTGTGTCTCGGAAACGCCCAAGCACCGCGTAAGACCCCGGCGTTCCCCGCTCCAGTGCTGTGCTCCGCCCGCCGTGGCCGGGGCCCGTCTGACCGTCCCCTTCTCCCCACAGGCTCGCTGACCTCGGTGTTCGTCCGGCTCCCTTGCGGTGGTGTCGGGGTAAGTGTTCCTTTAATGTGTGAGTACCGTCCTGTTCCTCCCCGGGTCCCAGCGGTCACAGGAACCGCAGCCGCGCTCTCCGCAGAGCGGTAATTGCTGCCAGGTGTTTTCCACACGGCTGGCGGCAGCGCTGCCATGTGTGGCTTCAAAGGCCGCGGGAGCCCGGAGCGTTTTGATGGCAGTTCTTGGGCAGGTCGTCTGGCACGCGAGGCGTGGGCTTGGGGGGCGTGGCTCGCAGGACCCTGCGTGCGGGCTGGTGTCTCGTCCCCTCCCGCGTCCCCAGCTGTTGTCTGCGCACTCGATGTGGACACGGCATCGATAGGACGTGCGCTTGCTCGTGTCCGTGTCCACGCCGAGGCCGCAGGTGAAGCTCTCAGTGCAGGGACACCGTACACACGGCCGCGTGACGTGCATGAGGCTGCTGCGGGCCGGGACTCCCTTCTGCAGCAGACGCCGCAGACCTGGCCGGAGCCTGGAGTTGCCCAGGACGGCCCGTCTGGCGGGCGCCACTCCTCACAGGGCGGGGCGGGTCTGGACAAACTTCCCGGTGACAGCGGTTCTCCCGCTGCCCGGCCCTGACGTGCACAAGTGTGCGGCGACGGCAGAGCACTGCGGTGTGAAGGTGAGGCCCAGCCCCCACCCATCCGCCGGCCCGCGAGGTTCCAGAGCGCCGAGGAGTGCGGCGGATGGTTGCAGGGCGCAGCGGACGGGAGTCAGTGGACAGCAAGAGCCGTTGCGGCTGAAACTGTGCGGCGTGTGTGTGATCACGGATCGCAGGGTGCAGCTCCAGGTCTGGATTCTGTTATGGAAATGAAACAAAATTGTTTTCTTCCTGAGTCTTTACAGAAATCGCCGCTTTGAAAATTATCCCGTCAGAAAGAGAATAAAGGGCATTTATTCATACCACCGCCAAGCCCTCCTAGAGTTATTTTATTTTGTATTGTAAATAGGCTGCAATCTCTTAATTCGGGGCAAATTTTTGGCCAGACTTGAAAAGATTTGGCTTTGCACTGCCCTGCAGCCAGCACGCCTGTGCACGGCAGAATTTATAATTTACAAATGAAAGCTAAACGCACGGTCAGCCCTGGGGGTGAGCCCAGGCAGCCCCTCCTGTCGGCTGAGTCCAGATCCGAGGCGCGGCGGCCGAGCAGACGCACCCGAGTCCGGGCACAAAGATGGGCTCGTGCACAGACGCGGCCGGAGCAGCTCAGCGGCCGAGCTGGGCAGAGAGCGCCCGGCGGAGGCAGCAGTGGAGAGCGGGGGTCCTGAGGTCCTGTTTTCTTCCCGTCGTTTTCCGCAATGACCTCTAACAGGAAGACACAGGCGGTGGCGTGGTCCCCTGCCCTGGCTTTGGGGTGGACTGGCTGTCACTGGCACAGATGCAGTCCTCCTGTGCCTCAGTGTCCCCTTCCAGAGCCAGAGGCCAGCCCTTTGGGTGTCGGCCCAGGAGCCACAGTGCCCTCAGGGGAAGAGAGCAGGCGGGAAGGCCGGCCCCTAAGCGGCTTTGAGCTGGCGTTTGGGTTGTGTATCGATACCATTAACGTTTAAAACTCATCCTTAACCGTCGTAAATGCAGGCTTAAAATTGTTCCGACCTTTTTTCAAACCAAATAAGCTTCTGCCTTGTTACTCTCCCAATTATTACAGACTAGTGAGGAGGTCGTGTCCTTGAACTTCCCTGCTGACCCGGGCCCTGCGCGGCTGTGGGTGCGTTCAGCTCTCTGCAGCCCCCAAATCTCCGCCCCGCAGCCTGTCCACATCAGAACTCCGTGAGGTTCTCTGTGGGAATCTCTCTCCACGTCTCTGCTCCGCCCTTTTTCTGTCTTTCCTGCACAAAGCCCACGTGAACCTCGCCTTCTCTCTGACCCCTTCCTGGTGAGCGAAGAAGGCCGGGCCCCGCTCCCCGCTGTGAGCCTCTCTGGCCCCAGGGAGCAGCAGGAGGGGCTGTCAGGTTCTCTAGGGACAGTGGCAGCCTGGGAGCCTGCAGCAGGCTGGGGGTTTGTCCAGGAGCTTCTGAACCCCAGGGTCACGCAGGAGGGGGCACGGCTGGGCCTCCAGACACAAGCGCCCCATGTGCCCAGCGGCCAGGGGAGCAAAGCAGTGAGAAAGGCCCTTCATGGCTCGGGGGTCAGCCCCTTCCCCTCCCTGTCCTGTGTCCTTGGTCCTAAAGCCCAGCTCATTGCATTTTGAATGGTAACAATCTCTGAGTGCTTTAGGCCAAACCACTGTCCTCATGGGCACAGCCCCTGGGCTTGGCCTGCACGGTACCCTGCCACCCCCAGAGGGCCCCGGGCGGCTGGTGTCTCTCTCCTGCGCGGCTCTCGCTGGTCCGTCACCTTTGATGCTGATGGACCAATTCTCCAATTCACCTTTGATGCTGAAGTAACCGGCCCCGGATGGGCCTATTTTTGTGGCTGCTTCAGTGAATAACAATGTGGCATTATTTGGAATAGAAGCCGTTCTTTACAAGTTGAGCATTGGTGCTGTGGAGAGCAGGCAAAGTGGAGAGCGTTCTGACATTTGGAAACTATTTAGAGAACACAGAAGTTCGGTTGTTGAAAAGAATAACCACCGCCAAGTGCACTCTTCAGGAAACATCTCTGGCCCGTGCAAATGCATTTTAAATCGCCGTGCTTTGAAGACAAAGCTTCAAGACTGCCTGGAAGGAAACCCCTCCCTCCCACATGACGACCGGCGTCTGTCAAGGGGCATGCTGGCCTTGCGGTGGGCAGGCGCCTGGGTGCACCGAGGCCGGGGGAGGAGGGCAGGGCAGGCCCGGGTGGGCCCAGCCCGGGAGCCCCAGAGCACTCGGCACTCAGGGCAGGTCACTGTGAGAAGCAGGCTCCTCCCACGGAGCCAGAAACGGCATGTGAAAGTCGGATAAGCTTGTCCAGGCTCTCGGGACCCTCGCTGGGCTGGGCATATCCCCAGGAAGGGCACAAGTCCCAAGTGTGTCTGCCCAAGGAGTGGCTGGCCCCACGCATCCTGTCGGTGAGGGAGATGGGAGAGGCTGTCCACGCCTGGTGGTGGCCTTGTGATTCCTCGCAGGGAACCCAGGGTCTGGCCCCCAGGGTCCCCCGGGAGACTGTTCTCCCGTAGGGCTGGCTGTCAGCATCTCTCTGTCTTTCTCGCCCATGATAGCCAGGGCTGAAAATTCTAATGTGCCTGAATAAATAAATGGACCAGCTCACAAACAAGCTGTTTGACGTGTCTGCGTGAAACTCGTTTTCTGTTTGAAGTGGAAATGACTAACCCGACCTGCTGTCCCCAGGGGTGGAGCGGGTGGCTCTCCCAGGCCTGTTTCACTCCCGTCGGTGTCTGGAGCTTCCGGTTAGATTCAGCACATCACAGCAGTGATGTGAGGAGACCGGTCTCCTGCTGCTGGCTCCTCTTACAGTTCATGTTGCTAACTGTCAGTACAGGTGACCGTCCCTTGTCCTAAATGCTTGGGACCAGAATGGTTCAGATTGCAGGTTTTTTCCAGATTTTTGCATTATACTTACTGGTTCAACATCCCTAATAAGAAAATCCGAAATCCGCAACACCGCAGTGAGCGTGTCTTTGGAGTGTCACGTGGGCACTCAGAAGGTTTCGGGTTTCGTGGCATTTCAGATTTTGGGATCAGAGACGCGCGACCTGAACGACTCTGTCGGCTGCAGCTGCAGTAAGAACGAGGGGAAATGGGAAACCCTGACCCTCTCCGTCCGCTCCCCACATGTCGCAGCGGTAGAGCGAGGATTCCTCAGAGCCAGTGAACACACACGTCTCATTTCTGGTGTTTTCACTTCTGTTTTCCCGTTTAGTACTTTGTGGCATGTCTCAAAAAGAAACAGGCCCAGATGTGGTCCTGGGGTCCCAGAGACAGAGCCACACAGGGGCCCACGGCCGCTCGGCCCACCAGGGGCAGTGGCGGTGACCACGGATGGCGCCTCACCGCGGTGTTGTTCCCACAGGTGGACAGTGACACCATATGGAACGAGGTGCACTCGTCGGGGGCGGCCCGCCTGGCCGTGGGCTGCGTGGTGGAGCTGGTCTTCAAGGTGGCCACGGGGGAGCTGAAGGTCAGTGGGGCCGGCGGCAGGTTTCCAGCCGGGGTTGGAGGGGGCCCACAGATGGACTGTGACGGGCGTGGCCCCATTGGGGGTGCGGGGAGGCCCTGCTCCACCAGCACGGTCTGGCTGCCGAGGGGAGGGACATTCCACGTTCGTGACCACACATACCTGGCTCAGAAATGCTTGGAGATTTCGGTCCTGGGAGCCCTTATCCTCTTGACTATTGTTGAGGGACCCAAAAAGCTTTTCTTTACGTGAGTCCTGTCATCAGCATTGGCCACATTAGAGATTAAGTCTGAGAAATTTAAAAAAATATTTATTCGTTTAGAAATGCTAGTATCTGGCTCAAGACGGGCCGCTGAGTTCTCGCACCTGCTCACATCGCTGTTGGAGCTGAGTGTGCAGAAATCCCGCCTCCCGCAGATGCGTAACTGGGAAGGGGAGGTGCGTTTCAATCGCCTTCTCGGATAATTGTGGATAATCTTCTCCGACACCACGGCAGGACTTAGCGGGTGGCAGCGTCTCGAAGACGAGCCACAGTGTGGAGCCTGGAGCCAAGTCAGGCCCCGTGACGTCCAAGCCGTGGCCTCCTTGCGGGTTGAGCAGGTTCTTCGTGGCGGAGGGATCCCGCAGCAAGACACGTTGGCCACTGGGAAATTTGGGCTCATTGAGTTATGTAGATCTCCCAAATCCGGACATTATACAGTATCATAAAAACCATGAATTAGTGATTTTGGAACGATAAACGTCACCGTGACCCATCTCGCCAGCAAAGCGTCGTGCGTGCTGGGAGAGCGCCGCGCTCGGAGGCAGATGCATGTTTTCCAAACTGTCGATTTTCACCTGAAAGCCCGAATTTTACCACTGACAACCCTGTCTGCTGCTTTCCTTGAAGTGACAAGCTCACTTTGTCTGATTTTGAGAACGGTCTTAGATTTACCCGAGTCGGAATAGCCGTCGTTTGCCGGGGCCCTTCGTTCAAGGAGAGTGGGGTCCCGGGAACGGGGCGCCAGCTCAGCCCGCAGCCCGCACGGCGGCTCGGCTCCTTCCCCGCAGACCCTGTCCTTGCTCAGAGGCAGCTCCCTTCCAGCCCTCACTCGGGACGGTAAAAGTTCACGGGGTTGAGGATAGAGATTAAGCGTTTAACTTCTGTCTCGTCAGGGACACTTTGAGTCCTGGTGCTGCGGCCTGCACTGGGCTCCGGGGTGATAGCCAGTCCCCAAGCTGAGCAGCCGCTGCGGGGGAAGGGCAGCGCCAACCCCCTCTTGTCTTGGTCACTGGGATTCACTGGGAGCCTCCCGGAGCCGGCAGACCCTGGGAAAGAAAGGACCCAGGCTTCTCAGAAGGGCTCCCAGCAGCCCTGACCCCGTCCCAGGACAGTGTGGCTGGACGCAGAGGGAAGCCGTTCCGAGTGGGCTGACGGCTCAGCTTGCAGCAATTTCTCGTGGATATCAAACGTGTGTTCTCACTCTCTCCCCGTCTGCTGTCGTCTGCAGAACGGCTTTGCTGTGGTCCGCCCCCCGGGACACCACGCCGAGGAGAGCACGCCCATGTGAGTAGACACGCGGTCCCTCTCGGGCAGGGGCTTGGCCCAGAGTGGCAGCGGAGGGACGGGGCTGCCCCCGGCCTGCCTGTGGTGTGTCCAGCCCGTCTCCACGTTCCGTGTGCTGACGTGCGCAAAGCGCGTGTACTCTGGAGCCACGTGAGCAGGCGCGGAGTGTAGACGCCACGGCCACCAGCACCGCTGGGTGGTCGTGGGGGAGAGTGGCGTGGAGGAGGGGAGAGGGGTCTGTGGCGGTGAGTCCAGGGGCGTCTCCTGGTCACTGAGTTGCTGTCGGGCTCGGGAGGGGCAGCTCGCCCTGGAGCAGGTTCACGTGACGCTGATGTCTGGGGCCCTCGCGGTGAAGCCCCTCGGGCCGTCCCACGTGTGGCGGCCGGCCTGTCAGCCGACCCGCTGGTCAGCCAGTGTGCCAACGAGGCCGGTCACAGAATCAGGGCCAAGGAGCCGGCTTACTGGGCTCTGCTTCAGGTCATCTAGATGAGGCACCGAGCGTGGACTGTTCCAGATGGTCACTGTTTCTAGAGAACCAGCGGCAGGTGCAGACTCACCTGGGCAAGGTCAGCAGGGCTCGGCCCGCAGCCATGTGCTAAGAGCCTTTGCACCTGGGTGGGGAGTTAGATGTCCCGCCAAGTGGTGTGCCGTCTCGGGGACGCAGAAACCACACAGCTGAGCAGGACTCGCGCTGGGAGCAGGTCACACCTGTGCCGGTGCCTACAGTCAGGAGGAGGTGGCACTGGGCTCTGCCCTGAGGAATGTGAGCAGCAGTTGTCAGATGGCAAAGCGAGTGCAGATGCCCGCACGTCAGGGAGGGGCCGGGGTGCAGCGTGGCCAGGAGCGGCCAGAGTGAGGAGGAGTCACAGGCACCTAGGAAGGGGCCTCCGTGCGCCCGGCGAGCTCGGGCATCAGCAGAGGGGCAGGCACCATACATCCCATCAGGAGGTGAGATGACCAGATCCGTGTTCCAGAAGGGGACCCCTTCGTGCCCAGAAAGGAGAGATCATAGCCACGTGGAGTGAACCTCGGGTTGGAGTCCTTGTGGCTCTACCTGAAAAGCCCTGTGGTCGCTTCCCAGAGCACTCCATCCTAGGCAGCGAATTTTCTGTCTTTCATCTCCCTGAAGTTACTTTGTAATTCGAGTCTGAGTTGTTGGATATTCGGAGTAATAAACCCAAACGGAAGACAGACATTTTCAGCCGCAGTTCACTGTGCTCCCAGGAGCTGGGACGCGGCTCCGAGTGCAGGGCGGCAGGCTGGCCCCGCGAGAGGCGGCCGGGGTTCTGGGTGCGCGGCTGTCTCGCCGCAGCCTGGATCCCGGGAACACACGACCAGTGTCTCGGTGGTGCAAGGGAAGATGTAGGCGGAGAAGATTCTCGTTTTGACTGGAATCCTTTTCTGAGCTTGTTTTCTTGGTCTTTTGAATAAGACTCTTTAAAATGACATCGAATTATCTCTTATAATACGGAAAGATAAGCAGAAAGCAACTAAATAAGTCGGTTCTGTGTTTGTGGACCACAGTGTCTCTTGAGGTTCAGGACGTGTTCTGTGAAGCTTTCTGGGGCAAATAAGAGGGAAATGTTGGAAAAAGTAAAATAGATTTTCTTACTGTAGGAGTGTTGGAAATCTCCAGCCAGGAGACCAAATGCATGTGCATGTGACCGTGTGTTGTGTGTTTGTGTGTGTGTCTTGTGTGGTGTCTGTACATGTATATCTGTGTGGTGTGTATATACATGCGTATCGGTGTGGGGTGTGTGCGTGTGTGTATCTGTGTAGTGTGTGTACATGTATATCTGTGTGGGGTATGTCTGTGTGGTGTGTGTATATGTATATCGGTGTGGGGTGTGTATGTGTGATGTGTGTGCATGTGTATCTGTGTGGTGTGTGTACATGTGTGTATCTGTGTGGGGTGTGTGCATGTGTATCTGGTGTGTGTACATGCATATCCATGTGGGATGTGTACATATGTGTATCTGTGTGGTGTGTGTACATGCATATCTGTGTGGGGTGTGTACATGTGTGTATCTGTGGTGTGTGTACATGTATATCTGTGTGTGGTGTGTGTGCATGTGTGTATCTGTGTGGGGTATGTGCATGTGTGTATCTGTGTGGTGTGTGTACATGTATATCTGTGTGGGGTATGTCTGTGTGGTGTGTGTATATGTATATCGGTGTGGGGTGTGTATGTGTGATATGTGTGCATGTGTATCTGTGTGGTGTGTGTACATTCATATCTGTGTGTGGTGTGTGTGCGTGTATGTCTGTGTGGTGTGTGCACATGTATATCTGTGGGGTATGTGGTGTGTGCATGTGTGTATCTATGTGGTGTGTGCATGTGTGTATCTGTGTGGTGTGTCTGTTGTATGTGTACATGTATATAAGTGGGTGTGTCTGGTGTGTGTGCATGTGTGTATCTGTGTGGGGTGTGTACACGTATGTCTGTGTGGTGTGTGTACATGTATATCTGTGCAGTGTGTCTGGTGTGTGTACATATGTGTATCTGTATGGGGTGTGTGCATGTGTGTATCTGTGTGGTGTGTCTGTGGTGTGTGTACATGTATATAAGTGGGTATGTGTGCATGTGTGTATCTGTGTGGGGTGTGTACACGTATGTGTGGTGTGTGTGCATGTGTGCATCTGTGTGGTGTGTGTACATGTATATCTATGCGGTGTGTCTGTGTGGTGTGTACACGTGTATCTGTGTAGGGTATGTCTGTGTGGCGTGTGTCTGGGGAGGTGTCTGGGTGTCTGTGTCTCAGCCAATCCTACCCATCATTACGATTCCCCAACTATTTGTTCAGCAGCTATGAATTCACCAGAACCCTCTTAGAATGTCGGGATTCTGGATGGTTCTGTTGCAAGTCATATAAAGGCTGACTGATGGACACCCACGCTCTCTCCCTGTGTGTCCCAATTCCGTCCTCCAGGGGCTTCTGCTACTTCAACTCCGTGGCCGTGGCAGCCAAGCTTCTCCAGCAGAGGCTGAACGTGAGCAAGATCCTCATCGTGGACTGGGTGAGTGGGGCTGCCTCCCGGAGCAGGGCTGGGGCCGAGCCGTGTGTGTGCGGGGAGAGGAGGGCATTTGGATCCGGGGAACTTTCTGGAAACTTAAAGATGGCAGAAAATTAGAGCCCCGCACCTGCTAGGAGTCATTTTGCAGCTTCCGTCACCAGCCCCGCCAGCCCTGGGCTCCTGGCCCGCCAGGAAGGTACCTGTGGCTGAGGCAGCAGCCGGGCAACGCTGGCACAGGCTTGAGGGGAGGTGGGCTGCGTGGGACCGTGCCTCCCACCTGTGCCCCAGACCTGCCCTGCCTGGCAAGGCGCACCTGTCCGCCACAGCTGGAGCCCCTCTTGCTGCGGGGTGGCGCCCAAGAACGCTGGGATGGGGGTGGCCGAGACGCACTCCCCGCCTCTAGAAGAGGCGCCACATCCCCAAGCCCCCTGCTCGAAAAGGGTCGACTCTTTCTAAATAATGCTGTATAATATCTGAGTTTGAATTCCCAAATAGTTGTACTGATTCTTACCCTGGGAATGAATATTCAAGGTGTTCGTTTTATTACTCTTTTTTAAGCCATACACACACACATACAGTGTTGGTATTTATGATTCATGATTTATCCCATGATGTTTTTAAGGAATAAAAAGCAGGTCCACCCGGTTGGGTTGTAATTTGAATTGCAGAAGTCCTCCTCAGTTTGGGGAAAAACAACCAAACATAAGCCAGGACGCCAGGCGAGCTCCAGGCAGGCAGGCTGGCTCTGTAGGTAGCGGGCTTGCACCTGGCAGGGGGAGCGTGGCCAGGGGGGGAGGGGGGGCGTGACCGGGGGTGGGGGGGTGTGGCGGAGGGGGTCAGGTCTTCACAGGCTGGGGCCTGGGGGTCTTTCCCCAGCTCCAAGGAGTCAGTGGAATGCGGTGGGGAGAGGGGTCCAAGGTAGCCGGTGGCTGAGGCTGGGGACCCTCTCTGCCAATCGAGGACTTAGAGCGAGGAGATGGCCCACATGGACATGGTAGACGTGTTCACCAAGGGTGTGCGGTTGGGGCGACCGCACGGCCCGTCTCCGCCCTGCAGCCATGCACCGCAGGAAGCCCCGGCGTGGTCTTCACAGCCACAGCGATGGCATGGTCCCTTGGTAGGGTCATGGGCACCTGTCCTCTCCAGTCCTGTGGGACTGCGCTTCCAGGTCTCCTGTGCTGAGCTCAGATCATGTAAACAGGAAGGTGTGAGGCAGCAAGTTCCCATGTGCGAGCCTCTGTTGGTGCGCAGCCGTTCCCAGGCACACGGCTGTTGCCAGGCGCACGGCTCTGTGCGGCAGGGCTGCCCTTGCCTGCCGATCCGGGTCCGGACGGCCACAGGCCCAGCTTTTGTTGCCCTCCGGTGCTCTGAATGCATGCAAGTTGTGTTAAGCAAGGTGGCTTGCTGCTTTAGCATGGGCCGTCACCCCCAGCCACGTGGGCCTTGTCTCCTGCCATCCACCTGTGACCAGCAGGGGGTTGGCACCTGCACCGTGCCGGTAAGTGGATGGCCACGGTCAACGGCTGCCCCCCAGAAGGAGGCTGAGGAAATGGCTCCCTTGTCACAAAGACATGCCGGAGCAAGGAGCCAATCAAACTTGCTCGGGAAATCACGGCCTCCAGGCCTGGCTGCGACACCAGCCTGAGCCCTCTGCTGGCATCAGTCACATGCCCTGTGCTGAGGGTGCGGAAGACGCGCCACAGACGTGGACAGTGTCCTTGGAGTCCCCGAGACCCCCTGCCACGTGGCCCCAACCCTGCCAGGTGCCAGCCCAGCCAGCGGCACAAGGCCGTCCCGTGAACGGGAGCGTCGTCCCTGGCCCAGATGGGGACAGCGCACGGTGAGGGCCTAGCCAGCGCCTGCCCGGCCTGAGTCCGCCCTCTCTGTCTTTCAGGACGTGCACCACGGCAACGGGACGCAGCAGGCTTTCTACGGCGACCCCAGCGTCCTGTACGTGTCGCTGCATCGCTATGACGACGGGAACTTCTTCCCTGGCAGCGGGGCACCTGACGAGGTGAGGGGGGCTCCTGGGCTGGCCGGCCGGGCCGACGCGGCCCACTTGGGACAGAAGCAGGGGCCTGACGCTTGCTCGCGCCCAGGCAGTAATGTCAGCCGGACGTCCGCCTATATCCCACCGCGTGTGCACGCGCCTGGGCTTTGAGTGCGAGCGAGAGGCTGGGTCATTCCTGGTCGCAGTCTAGGCAGACTGCGGTGTTAGCGCTCGGGCGAGCGTGCCGGGCCGGCTTCCTCCAGGCAAGGCGAGGCCTCGCGTGCGGCAGGAGTGGCTCTGGGCTGGCGTCTGTTGTGGGACACCCCTGGGCAGGCACTGCACGTCCTCTGTCCCCACCACCTGTCCTGGGCTGCACGGCGGCCCCCGAACAGCAGGCCTGAGGCTGCTTTGCGGTGCCCTGTGTCCCCTGCAGAGCCGGCCCTCCCTGTGAGCTGTCCCCACAGTGGGGAATCTACCCAGGACAGAGGCTTCCTCTGCCTCCAGGACTGACTTCTTGAAAGGAAGGGAAATGACAGGCTCGTCTTCATTTTCAGCCAGAGAGACCCTGGTCTGACCTCCCTGTGTTGGCGTGGGGCACCCACGTGGACTGGCAGGTCCCAGGCAGTGCTACGGGGGGGGCGGGTGCAGTGGCCCCCATGGCCGAGGGAAGAGGGTTGTTTCGGCCTGTGCAGGGTGTGTGAGTGCCCGCCGTGTCCTGTGGGAGCGCCAGCGTCACACACATTGTAACAGCACATGCCAGGAGCCCGTGATACCCCGGCCCTCCCTGTGGCGGCCGCCCCCATCAGCTGTCCCTGTCACAGAGGTCCCCCTCGAGGGTCTGTGACATGCACTTCTCTCCTGCCCACAGGTGGGCACGGGGCCCGGCGTGGGCTTCAACGTCAACATGGCTTTCACCGGCGGCCTCAACCCCCCCATGGGAGACACCGAGTACCTGGCAGCCTTCAGGTGAGTCCTCGGGCTCCTGGTCCCGGTGACACTGGCAGCTCTTCCTTGGTGCAGCCGTTCCAGGCGACCAGGGAGGACGGCCCAGCAGTGAGCGTCTCTGAAACCTCGTCCGCAGGCCGGCGGGGCTCTCTCAGCTCATCCCTCAGCGTCAGAGGCGGAATCTTTGGACGTCCTCTCACCTGTTCTCAGGAGCCTTTCTGTGCGTTAAAAAAAGTCGGGAGTCTGCCCGGGGTCCAGATAGCATGAGAGCGTCAGAGACGGAGGCTGGTTTTGTGCAAAGTGTTGTGTTGATGGGAGATGAAGGCACAAGTCTTAAAGATCCCGCAGTCCCCGAACTGTTCCTTTGCAAACCCTTTGCAAGATGACGGGAATGGAAATAGCTGTTTCCCTTTATTTACATGTGAAACCGCAGCTGCGCCTGAGCCTGGCCCTTTAGGATATGGCTACAGGGCGATTTTTTTTTTGAAACGCAGTGTTTGTTTTCGTCGTCAAATGGCAATTTCTACTTTGATCTAGGCCAGATTGAATAATTCCTGCAACCAAAACCGACGGCTTCTCGGTGCAGGTTTCCTCACTGCGCGGTGGTTTGGAATTGGCGCCTCCGCCGCCAGGGTGGAGTGAGGCGGTCCCAGCGGCAGCCGCAGCCCCCGGGCCCAAGGCAAAGGGCCGTGTTAGTGAGGGACAGACTTCAGTCTGTCGGGAAACGCCGTCAGTGCAGGACGACGTAGAGCCCCTGGAGTTTCCAGGGCGTTTTTCTCTCTGCCTCCATGGTGGTGTTCTGGTGTATGCACATACGAAGCACATACGTGCAAACATGCATCGGTGTGATGTGTGTGTCTTTTTGTAGACGTGTGTGCATGTGTCTGTGGGCAAACACATCTCTGTGCAGTGTGTGTGTGTGTGTGTGTCTGGACCCATGTATACGTCTGGGCAGGTGTGTGTGTACATGTGTCTGGACCCATGCACATGTGTGTGAACATGCCTGTGTCCACATCTGTGTGGATGTGAGCATGCGTGTGCGTGTGCATGTATGCAAATGTGTGCACGCATCTCTGTGCGGGGGTGGGAGTGTGCACCTTTCTGGCCAGCCCCTGCACAAGGACACGTCTGTACGAGTTTTGATGTAGACTCTGCCACGTGCTCTGAGGACCCTGAGTGAGTCACGTGACCCTGGTTGGTATCTGCTCACTCGTTTTGAAAAGGAGCTCATCCTTCCCTTGGGAAGGTGGTTGGGGTCTGGGGACGGAAAGGGCTGGCCCGGCAGGTGCGGGTCCCCCTCTCCAGCTAACAATGGTCCTCAGGAAAGAACAGACCCATCTGGTTCGGTCACGGCAGGCCAGCCGCCGGAGAACCAGAACTGATCTGTGTTCGCAGAGGTGAATAAACTGTTCGTAGCCCGCACTGATTCTCACCGAACCACTTTCCCTCTGACCTTGTCCGTTTGGTTGTGATGTTTCTTCTGACTCTTGATCAGTCAGATACCATGTAATTTTGACAGTTGCCCTGTGTAATTTAGGGGAGAAGGACTCCCTCAAACACATACATCTGGAAATCTGCCAGTGTGAACTCGGAACCCTCGGGGCTGTCTGTGTCTGTCCCTAACACTCTCCCAGCTGGCGTCACCCCCTGGTCTCCCCACGGGAACCAGGCAGCTTCTGCCTGGGTGGACGCTGGCACTGCCCAGAAGACCCCGGGCCCCACGTGACGAGATCCTGGTGCAGAGGAGGGAGGCAGAACGTGCTGGGCTTGCCGGGTACAAAATAGCAGTTCTGTCTTCGGGTCAGCGCGTTCAGGCGGCTCTGACCGGACTGGCCCTGCCCTTGCGGGCGTTTCTTGGCTGTGCCTTTGGTTCTCCAATTCCGCTGAAGAATCTGCCCCCGGCATCCCTGCGGCTGGCAGGTCCAGGCCGGGCGGGGCAGGGCAGGTGGCCGGTGTCTGCCCTCGGGGCTCCTCCAGACCCCAGGCCCCGCAGCCGCAGCCGCCAGGGGAACTTCCCATCTGAGTTGCTCCCACATCTGCTTTCATCCTCTGCCAAGTGTGTGCGTGATAATACCTTATCAAGTGAACTCTTAAAGCTTAAATAGCCTCTTTGAAAAGGAAAATTGTTTCAGGGTTTTTTTTTATTGATTGTAATGTAAAATAGCACTTTGAAGTTCACAATTTACGGCTCCCTGGGCTTCGCTGATGGGAAGAGGGGTAGGGATTCACCCCCCTTCTGCTGGCCTCTCCTGTGCCTGGGGGCCCCCGGGACAGTGCGTGCCTTGAAGGCAGCACCTTGTTACCCAGACCCCTCGCCTGCCAGGTTGCATTTTCAGGGGATCAAGCATAGGACAGAGCAGAGATAAGAAAATTGCCCCTAATGAAATCCAGAGGCAGCGGCACTTTCTCCGCAGGCTCAGAGAGCTGTAGGAGAAGAGGGGACCTAATTCAAACCAGTCCCGGGGCCAGACGAGCTTTGAAGTCGGCTGGGTGGAGGGGGGCTGGGCGGAGGGGGCGCTGGAGACACGATGCGCGGGCTTAACCCCTCCCTTCCCCGTGCTCTGGCCGGGAGCAGCCCTGCCTGTCAGCGGCGATGGACGTGAAATTGGGCTTATGCTTACTCACGATTTAGAGTTGAATGTGGTACCATAAAGTTTATCCAAGAGGCGAGCACAAGCGGATATTCTAAAGGGATAACTTCTATCTCTTCCTGGATTGACAGTGGCTTCAAGGTGGGTAGCTGGGCAGGTCTGTCTCACTGTCCCGCCCTTCCGTGAGACCTGGAGCCCAGGCCCTTTGAGCTTCTTTTGCTTCCGTAGGACGCAGGGCAGGTGCTTTCTGTAGACAGCTCTTTTTAGGGCTGTGCTAAAATGCACCTGAGGTTTGTTGTTCTCACTGTCTGGGAGTGGTACTGACCGCGCTCAGGATGCTGTGGTCTCAGCATCCAGGGGATGAAGAGCTGTGGTCCAGAGCACTGCACCTTCTTTTCTAGAGACAACTGTGTCTCTTTTGGGGAGATCCCACTTTCAGCCAGGCTTCCTGCACCTGCTGGGCCCTCCAATATGTGGGCAGGGGACGGAGCACAGTGCCCACCCCAGGGGCGCGGGGGTCCGAGGACAGACCCTGGGCAGGCGCAGTGGGACCTGGAGGGGCTGCGTCTCAGGAGCGAGCGTGGCGCAGGGCTAAGGGGGCTGAGGGGGAGCAGAGCCTGGGTGTGCTCCCGCCTGCCTGGCCACAGGAGGGGACTTTGGCCTCACTCCGCAGGGCCTGTCCAGGGGCTCTGACTGGAGAGTGAAGCGTCCTGGCCGCTCTGCATGCTGGGTGGGCCTAGGTCCCGGCAGTTTAGGGCTTGGTCCCAGGACAGAGCGGCCCAGGCCCAGGCTGGGGCCAGGTGGTCCAGGTGAGCCCGCAAGAGGACGACAGAGCCTGGCCGGTCTGGGCCATGGGGATGGGGAGGGAAGCCGTCCCCAGGAGCAGCGACCAGGGAGATGTGCCAGGTAGGGTGGGGTATAGGGTGAGGTGGGGGCGGGAAGGGGGCTCTGTGGAGGTCTCGGGGTGCTGCCTGGGAGAGAGTGGGGTGCTGGGCACAGGCCCAGCAGGAGCAGGTTTCAGTCCAGTGTGGGTTGGGGCAGGGAATGGCTCAGCCAGGACATTGGCACCTCGGCAGACTCTCAGAACAAAACGAGAAAGGGTCTGTCCCATTTGGCAGTTGGGAGGGCGCTGGTGACCCAGGGAGGACTGAGCGCAGGTTAGGACAGAGCGAATGGGGTGAGGAGGAGGACGGCAGAGGCCCTGCCCTCTGAGAGCCCTGGCTGCGCGGTGTGGCCCAGGCCCCGCAGAAACCCCCTCCCGAGGCCGGTGGCGGGGCTGCTGCCTGTGCAGAGGTTGTGCTGGCCTCAGGCTCACTGGGTGTTGTTTAGGGACCTGGTGGGAAAATGAATTGAAAGGTCTTTCCCTTCCAGCTGCTGAGTGAATTACTGCATTTAGATCCAGTTGTGGATTTGAAAGGTGATGTTTTCACCTGTAATCTGGCACCACGTGGCAGTTCACAGCTCTGAGCGCCCTGGGGTACTGCCTGATGTGGCCCCTTCCACGGAGCAGCCGGGAGGCTGGCGGAGGGGCCGTCGTTCCAGATGGCAGCGTGGGCCGCATGCCCGCCACTGTCCTGCTCACCCGGGTCCTGTAAACCCGGCCCGGCTGCGTGCCCTGGGAAGTTGTGGGCACAGCCGTGGTGTTCCAGGCTGCAGGCGGGAGTTGCCCTTGACGTGGTGAAGGGCACAGCATTGCTTCGGTGACGCAGGCACCGGAGCAGACCCCAAGAAGGCAGCGGAAAGACCACAGCGTCCCGCAGCATCACACAGGACGCCGGAGCGCAGAGCCCTCCCGTGGAGAAGCCGCGCACCCGCGGCACGGCGCACACTGTGCCCTCTGTGCAGCGCATCCGTCTCTGGGCACAGCGGTGGTGGCTTCTCCCTGCGCCGCTGCGCCAAGCGTGCCCCTGCGGGCGGTTGCCGTCTCCTCTCAGATCCACCCGCTTTCACCAGTTCTCCTGCCTCTGAGCAGGGGGTCGGCTGGTCTGCTGCCTGGGAAGCCTCAGGCCTCCCTGCCCTCGGGCGCCCCTCAGAAGGCAGAGGTGACCCCCCGGAAATGCTCACGTTGAAGTGATGGTTTGGGAGACGGCCCACAGCGGATATTTAGATCATCTTATTATTTTCAGAGTAAGTTGATTATAGAAAGTCTGATTCTAGAAGATAAAATGTGAGTTGTTTCCCAGTTTCCTTCGGCATCCTCCCTCTCTCCTGCGGGAGGGACCCTCACGGCCACCGTGACACAGGGACCGCCACGTTCAGCCCCGACGTACCAGCTCACAAGCCACATCCCCTCGGAGAAGTGACGCTTCTCAGCCACATCACAAGTGGGTGTCAGACACTCACACTCGCCTCACGTGCAGATCCCAAATTCAGCGGGTGTTGAGAATTGCAACCCGCAGGCTTCCCAGGCCGGGAGAGCAGAAACGCACGAGTGCGCACCTGTGACAGTGCCCTCCGCACCTGTGTGCACCGACACGCCTGTGCCCACAGCCCGGAGGCGCGCGCTGTGGTCCATTCTGATCGGCTTCCGGGCTCTCCACACGCCAAGCCGAGACGCCAGGACTCTCTTGGTATGAACTTCACTTACCAGTGATTTTAACGGGATTTCTCTTTGGAAGGGGGTTAGAAACTGAACAGCCCCGCAGTGCTTCAAAGCAGAGAGCTCGGCCCACTGCACATGCTCGCTTCAGAGCCACTGACGTGCTTTCGGGACGACACAGCGTCTGCGTAAAACGTCTGCGGTTCTCAGTTGAAAAACATCTTGGTTTAAAATCCACACCCAAAGCGTGGCTGAAACTGCGTTATTCTGCCTGGGGAAAAAGCTTACCTGAGAAGAAGTCCGTTGAAATAATGGGAAGCCAGTCTCCCTGGATGACACGGTCAGGGCAGGGCGGTGGCTCCCTGGTCCTGCCGCTTCTGGGTGGGCCGCCGGGGAAGCCCCAGGACCGTGGTCACAGTGGACGTGGAGCCCCGGTGCCTGTGGGGCGTGGTGACGCGGGTGTGCGCCCGCGTACCTGTGCGTGGCTCTGTCACGTGAAGGTCGAAGGCGTCTCCATTCCGAAGCATTGCCGCCATCCCACCACCTGCGCGCAGCAGGACGGCCCACACCAGCTCCGGGGCACGCGCCGACCAGACGCCTCGCTTCACGTTTACCAAGTCTGCTGTGCCTCTGTGGCCGTCCCAGTGGGCGCAGGGAAAGCCGTTACGACCCGGGGCTCGCGTGGAAGAGCACTGCGGAGGTCGTGTGGACGGAGCTGGAGCACAGGCTGGCAGACTGCACTCCGGGGCCAGATCCCACCACCTGGTTTTTTAACAAAACGGTACTGGACACAAGGACGCCTCATGTTGACGCGTCACCTGCGGTGGCTTACACAAGGGCGGGGTCGATCACCCTGGAAACCATTGCTCACAGGCGAGGACGCCTCCTGTCTGGCCCTGGCAGGGAGAGTTTGCCCAACGGGCGGCTTCAGGGCACAGACCCGACGTCCTTCACAAGTACTTTCTGCAGCTGTTGCAGCGGCAGTTCCAGAAGAAGTTGTGTGACCTGGATACGTAGGAAGGAAGGAGGAAAGGAAGGAGGGAGGGAAGGAAGGAGGGAGGGAGGGAGGGAGGGAGCAGAATGTCAAAAGCCACCCCGGATCCTCTGACTTCCCATTTTGAGGTCCAGAGTGGGTTTCGTGGGCGGCAAGGCGCCTAGGTGTGAATTTGGGGCTTGTCTTGGCGCCCGAGTTCTCAGCGCCATCTTGAGCAGACTGAACCTACGTGGTCCTGTCCTGTCCCCGGGCTCGTGCTCTTCTCTCCCGTCCACGCTGCCTCTGGGGGGGCTTCCAGCCGCATGGAGCATGTTCTACAATCGGGCTGGGGGTTCCCACTGCCTGGGCATCGTCGCAGGACTCGTCCCCACCGATCCTGCAGAAAATGGCAGCAAGATCGTCACCCTGTGTTTAGCCCTCCGTCACTTCCGCCACCTGAAATCAGAACTCTTCAGCGGGATTGCATCGCACAGCAGCTCCTAAATTTAAGGGGTCCCATTTAATTTTGAGCATTTTTGTTCCTTTTGGCCAGAGTTGATACTTTCGGCGACATCCGTGGGAAATTTCATTGCTGCCTCGCAAGCTGAACGAGGCAAGGTTTCCCGGGCCAGCCCTGCGCCCCTCGGCCGCCGTGTTTCTGGGGGCTCCTGGTGGTGGGGAGCGTGTAGGACGCCCCCCCATGTGAGGGGCCCTGGAGATCCCTGCCACGGGGAGTGAGGCGCAGACGGTTTAGCTGTGTGCAAGCGTGCGCTGGCGGAGCCTGCGGGGACGCAGGGCAGCCGCTCGGAGCAGGGCAGGAGTGGCTGAGCAGCTCCGGGATGTGGGCGGTGGTGGGATCATGAGACTTGGGCTTGTCCAGCATCGGGGCCATGCAGAGCCCAGCAGGGTCCCGGTGCGTGAGGGAGCCGTGCCCCCCCGGCTTCCTGCTCCACCTCGCTCAGCCCGTGCCAGAGCTGGGAAACATCGGACCACCTCCCTCCCCAGGTCACCGCTGTCCCCCAGGAAAGGGGGACCTGGACCACCCACCTCCCCCACAGAGGGGTGGAGACCCCCAAGTCCCGGGTGATCACTCATTCAAAATGCAGTGAGCTCACACGACACGCGAACCCGCTTGACTTCCCGGCGCAGTGACACCGCGAAGCGTGTTTATGGCACACGCTAATGTCATCATTAGGTTGTAACGTGACGTGTTGTTTTACGTTAGAAGAGCCTTCTCCACGTTCCAGGTGGACTGTCCTCCTGGTTCCCTAATCGCCTCAGCCACAGACCTCCCAGTGTGTTTTCTACCCGACGCTCCTGCTCTTGTCGTCAGTTTTCCTTTAACAACCTTAAGTGTCCGTCATTTCTTTCACTTCACCTTCAGGCGTGTGCTTGTTGTGTCAGGGCCCGGGGGGTGAGGAGGCACCCGGGTCCCGGGCAGGGCTGGCAGGGCCCTGTGCCACCGACAGGCGCCAACACACTGGGGTGAAAAGTGCCCGGTAGCGGGGAGGGGGAGGGCGGCCAGACGGCTCAGCACGGTGGCCACACGCCGGCCAGAGGGTGGCAGGGGGCACCTGGCCAGGGAGGACAGCAGCAGGGAAGGCAGGGGCAGAGCCGGGAGGAAGTGGGGGTGAGGATGGGGGACTGGGGGGCAAGGATGGGGGTGGGGCAGGGCAGGGAGGCGGGGGGAGGGAAGGCAGTAGTGGGGTGGTCAGGGCAGGGGAGGGAAGATGGGGAGGGAGAGCAGGAGTGGGGTGGGTGGGGCAGGGAGGGTGGGGAGGGAGGGCAGGTGTAGGGTGGTGGGGCAGGGAGGGTGGGGAGGGAGGGCAGGAGTGGGGTGGGCGGGACAGGGAGGGCTGCTGGCAGGGCAGGCGGCTGCCTGGGCCCCCCCCAGGGAATGCAGCTGGTGCTGGGGTGACCGTCTCCTCTAAAACACACCAGAGGCAGCACCCGAGCGATACTGTGCTGCAGCCCTCACTGAGCGTCGGTGCTGGGCCTGCAGACCTGGACTTTGAAGGCACCCACAGAATGAGCCGTGGTGGCACTTACCCAGTTCCCTCCTAATCAGTGTGAGCCTCCAGGTGCCGGCCTCCCTGCGCAGCCTCCAGTGGCCGTGCCGCCACCAGAGGGAGCCCCAGCGTGTTGGTGTCCGTCGGCCCTCCTCAGGGCCGTGTCTGCCGCCGGCCCAGTGACGCCCTCTCCTGCCTTTGCAGAGCCGTGGTCATGCCGATCGCCAGCGAGTTCGCCCCGGACGTGGTGCTGGTGTCGTCAGGCTTCGACGCCGTGGAGGGACACCCTACGCCACTCGGAGGCTACAACCTCTCTGCCAAATGTGAGTGTGTCGGCAGCGGCCGCGGAGCTGGGTCACCTTCCGCACGCTGGGATTCCCTCATGCTGGTGACCGTCTGTGTGCCATGTGTCAGGTCTCCCGTGTCATCACTAGAGGGAGAGTGGCCTTTTCGTTTCTTACCAATGGCGGCGGTGCCAGCCACCAGGCCGTCTAGACCCCCGGGGGAGCGGCGCGAGCAACAAGGCGCCGCGGACCAGAGGCCGGGGCTGCGCTTCACTGCGAGCAACAGACCCAGGGCACACCAGGCTCCTCCTTGGGGGTGCTGGGGCCCGGAGCACACAGGGCGTCCCCTACCGCACACGCACTCTGTGACGCAGCCTGTGTTGAGGCGAGGGCAGCCCTTGGGACTGGGAGAGACCAGTAGCTGGTAGCAGGTTGGCTTCAGAGCCAGAAGTGGGGGGGCGGCCAGGATGCACATGGGTGCTCGTGCAGGTTCGCAGCAGGCAGAGGCTGAGCCTTTGGTACAGGGGGGACCAACGGCAGCATGGCCCAGCGGTGCTTCTGCTCTGCCACAGCAGACCACGGGGAAAGGCCCCCAGGGACCAGCACCTCGGGTCACGTAGGGGCCTGGCTGCCCCCCTCAGCCACCCGGCCACGGCTGCCTGGCGCCCTGGTGTCAGAGCCTCCCAACGATCCTGGGATTCTCCTGCAGCCTGAGGATCCCCGGGCCCTCGACTTCCTCAAGGCCCTGTGTCCAGCAAGCTGCCGTGTCCCCCATCAGCGTTGGTGGCCTCGCACAGGGAGGGTGTGGGCTTCCCCAGGAAACCTTCGGGTGGCTGTGCAAGGCCTGTGCTCCAGTGCAAGGCCTCGCAATCCCCCTGCGCCTGGGCTGTGGGCCCAGTGGCCGACGAAGTGACCAGGCAGAGGGCAGATGTCCCGCCACACCCGGCCCAGGTGCCACGCAGCTGGGTGCTGAGTGTCTTCACTTGGTCCTCACAGCCTCGAAGCCAAAATTGCTGTTCGCATGAGATGGTGAAGGAGCGAGGGTTCGGGAAGTTATGGCTTTGCCAGCGCCCAGCAGGTGCCGGGGACCACAGCCTGCGTCGGGCTCAGTCTGCTGACAGCAGCCGTGGTGGGGCCACTGGTCAGCAGCGCATGGTTCCCCGGCTCTGACCAGGGGTGCGGGGGCAGTGCGGGGACACATGCAGAGCACAGCAGGTGACCAGAGCCCAGGGGGCCTCTGGGCGGGCCCTGGCCACGCTCTGGGGAACCGGAGGGCAGGTGGCATGTGCGGCCTCCAGGTGGGGCCCGGCTGCCCGCACTCCCCCCAAACCAGAGCTGCTGTCATAAAATCAGAGCACTGAAACCATAGTTCATGCCCTCAAAGAGATCAAAAAGGAGCCCCAAACCGAGATTCTTCAGTGAATGCCTAACACTGGCCTCTGTCTTCGGTGTCCTGGCCCTGGGGGTCTGTTGTGACGTGATGTGTTTCTGAGATGCCTTGACCCGCTGCCCACCTCACCTCCACCTGTCTCCCATCTCCCGCTGCAGGTTTCGGGTACCTGACGAAGCAGCTGATGGCCCTGGCCGGCGGCCGCATCGTCCTGGCCCTCGAGGGCGGCCACGACCTGACCGCGATCTGTGACGCCTCTGAAGCGTGTGTCTCTGCATTGCTGGGAAACGAGGTACGGAGACCCCAGAGCCGCGTCTACGGGCTCGGTGCCGTGGCCCAGCCACCCTGGCGCCCAAAACCATAAGAACAAGTTGGTCTCTCTGCTGTCCCGCCTCCGCCTGCAGGGCCCTCAGGAATTTGGCAAAACTCTGTGATTACGGCAGAGGAAGGGGCTAGGATGGCAGGAGCCCTCCCCTCCTGGAGAGGTGGTCTGGGGCCCTGTTTAAAGGTGCTTTGAATTTCATCTCCCGTCACGTGTGGGTCACGTCAAGAATATCAGTCCTGGAAAGTTCAATTTTCTTGCTCTCCTGCTGTCCTCTGTGGATTGCCGGCCTCTCTGGGGAGCTCTCAGGTGGGTTTGGGGTGCATTAGCTGGCAGGAGGCCGAGCAGTGGCTCAGGGGACGGGGCCTGAGCGCCCGTCTGCTGTGCTGGACCCACGGGCCACAGCAGGGCTCTGCGCTGGGTCCCTGCCAACACCACGGGGCAGAGCCCAGGAACGCTGTGTCCTGGACAGAGAGAAGGAACTTTCCAGGGCGAGGGGCACAGAGTGCCACTTGGAGAAACCCGCTGCAGCGTGGGCTGGGGAGGTGGTGCCACGATCGCGTCCCACCCAGGGAGTGTCTCCAGTATGTGACACAAAGCTCAGGTGCAACTTTCAGCTTGAAACAAGCTCCGGAACAAGCTCTTTCCGGAACAAGCTCTTCTAGGAGCTTTGCACGCACTTGGCTGTGGGTCTGCGCCCGTCCCTGCTCCACGGCGGGGTCCTCATGGCAGATGTACCTGGTTGCTTCTGGGGAGCTCAGCGCAGGTCCCAGGGATGAGCCAGCCCGTGCGTGGGAGAGCTGGAGGGCCACGTGGCCAGATCACCTGACCACCAAAGTGGGCATCGGGGAGTTGCTGAGGCTCCAGGGACATCCCCCCCTTGCCAAGGGGACGCGAGGTCCATGCCTGGAGGTGGCACGTGACTCTGCCTCCCCTCCCCGGCCATCAGATGAGACTCCAGGGCACTCCCGACAGGGGGTGACTAGGCTGTTCCGTGAGGTGTCCTGGTGCTCGATGGTTTACGGAAAACCTGCGTTTCGGCCCCGGGAAGGGAGGTGATGTTGAGGACAGAGGCAGGCTCTGGCCACATCATCCTGGCAGAGCTTGCACCTGAAACTGCGCACCTGGCCACAGCGTCACACGGCACATCTGACAAGGGTCTTCCAGGGAGGTGCCAGGGTCTTGAGGCAGGTGCTCGGGGGGACACGTTGAATGTGACTGCGTCAGCCAGGTTCTGTGGGACAACAGGTGACAGAAGGGTCTCCAGCGTAGTGACACAGGGCTCTGACCTGGTGCCGTTTCTGGTCAGCGTTGCTTGCCGTGACCTTCCTGACCTCACAGGGCAGGCACTGAGGCCAGAGGAGGAGGCCCACAGCTGTGCCCCGCCAAGCCGCAGTGTGACAGACGTGAGAAGGCAGCGTCCTGGGGCCAGCGTGAGGCCGCCTGAGTCCAGGCACCGGCCGGCTCAGTCAGGCTGAGAGCGACACTAGCTCCCTGCGTGTCCCCCACGAGGGACCCTGTGAGGATGACAGCGTGGCGTCACCGCCCCCTAGGCCAGGGCCGGCCCTGTGGCCACTCCTGGGAGGACAGCAGTAGGTGAGCATGTCCTAGGCGAGGGTGAGCCGGAGCCCGCGTTCATGGGACCTGCATGCGCCGTGCCCCGCACAGGCTGCGCTGGGCAAGCTCAGGGCGCCGGGGCAGCGTCTGGCCTGGGTGTGTGCGCGGCGTCCTGCAGCCCCTGGGCTCACGCTGCGGTCACAGGGCAAGCCGGTGGCCGACCAGGGTTGCCGAGGGTGGACAGGACATGAGGGGACGGCTGTTTCCTCCCAACAGGACTTGCTGGTCTGAACGGTGTTGGTTTTCCTATAAATCACGAGAGATCAAAGCTGCGAGGCTGCCCTGTGACTGGCGGGCGGGCTGGTGGCGGCATGAGTGACAAACCAGGCTGCGTTTAAAGCGTCCAAAGCACTTTCCCCGTCCATCCTTCGCACGGTGCCGTCTCGCCCGCTCTCTGCCGCCGTTAAGGGGCAGTGATGTGTACATGCAAACCAGGCTGAAGCCGCGCGGTCCTCACGGCGAGTTATTTTATGATAACAGTAGAGAACCCGCTGTCAGCTCGCCCGTCCCCGCTTCCTGACGTGCCTGCTCTTCTAACGAGAAAACGCTCTTTCACTTTAGCACGTCAAAAAGCAGGAAGCTCGGGCTTTATCACGGTCTCCTCAAGAATCTCTAATGCATGGGAGTTGGACGGAGCCCCGTCCCCGCCCGCGGCCTTGGATGCAGGTTTATATACAGGCTGCTGGTGACGTGGCCGCACATACCGGGGTGGCAGCAGCCCGCGGGACCTGCCGCCAGGCTTGGGCTGAGTTACGCGCGGCGCTGCCCCAGCCACCGTTTATTTCATAGTCTCAGTTTTCAGTGACCTGCAGCTGTCGGTGACAGTCAACAGCGAGGCGTCTCCTGAAGTTGTCGCCCGCTGCAGGTTAGACAGGCCACAGGGTCTGGCGCGCGTGGCGCCTACAGCCAACTCCCGCGGAACACCTGCCGGAGGGAGGCGGGGGCGCCCGGCTGCCCACGAGGCTGTGGGGGGACCGGCTCTGCCCGCAGAGGCCACTCCAGGCAGGGTCTGTTAGGAAGATGTCCTGCTCAGCCGTGCGGTGCTTCGGGGTCAGATGCCGCCGTCTCGTTTAGCCCACTCGGGCACACGGGGAGCACAGGCGAGACACGGCACTGGGGAGTGTTTCCTCCCGCGGCTGAGCTCTTCGTCGCGGTCTGACTCTGACAGGTGTGCACGCGAGAAACTGCGGAGATTCCTAACAGACGGTTCTGGGGGTGACATGGAGTTGGCTCAGGGAGAGCCAGTGGCTGCTCCACGCCTGTCTCCTCCTCGCGCCACACACGCACACACGCTCACACACCCTCCTGCGTGTGCATTCACACGCCACACACCACACAGGCACTCACACACACTCACACCCCCTCCTGCGTGTGCATTCACACGCCACATCACACATGCACTCACACATGTTCAGTCTCGCATGTACATTCACATGCCACACACCACACATGCACTCACACACACTCGCATGTGCATTCACACGCCACACACCACACATGCACTCACACGCTCACACACTCTCGCATGTGCATTCACATGCCACACACCACACACACACGCTTACACACTCTCGCATGTGCATTCACACGCCACACACCACACATGTGCATTCACACACCACATGCCACACATGCACTCACACACGCTCACACACTCTCACATGTGCATTCACATGCCACACACCACACACACACGCTCACACACTCTCACATGTGCATTCACACGCCACACACCACACATGCGCTCACACATGCTCACACACTCTCCCGCGTGTGCATTCACACGCCACACACCACACATGCGCTCACACACTCTCACATGTGCATTCACACGCCACACACCACACATGCGCTCACACACTCTCACATGTGCATTCACACGCCACACACCACACATGCCCTCACACATGCTCACACACTCTCACATGTGCATTCACATGCCGCACACCACACATGCACTCACACACGCTCACACACCCTCCTGCGTTCACACGCCGCACACTCTCCCGCCTGTGCATTCACACGCCACACACCACACATGCACTCACACACGCTCACTCTCGCATGTGCATTCATAGCACACTCACACCACACACGCATACTCACGCACGATCGCACACCATCACATGTGCATACTCACACCACACACACACTCTCTCACATGTGCATTCACATGCCACACGCTAGCACACTCTCACGTGTGCATACACACCACACGCTCTCACACATGTTCGCACTCACACCCCACCTGTCACACACATGCACATTCACACACGCGTGATTCCCTCACACCAGCAGGGGCTGTCCGGTCTCTGTGCTATTCTGTGGGCCAGGGTCGCTCCTCTCCCATCCAGGCTGGTGGAGCCGTCCTGGCCACCCGGGAGCAAGGTGGAGCCCACCCCGTGGCGTGGACCATGGAGGGAGCTCAGCCAGCCACGGAGGGGCCGTCCTTACAGCGCCGCGTCCCTTTGTAAAGGAGCGTGTACAAGCCTGGCTCAGTCCCCCCTGCCTTCCTCAGCAGAAGACTGACTGGGGACAGGACGTGCTTGTCCAGCAGCTCCCGTTACTTCCAGCGCTGACCACCGAGCCCCACTTCTCTGCTGTCCTGTCTGGGACACACGCAGCTGCTCCAGGTTTGGCTGCTGCAGGCAGATAGCGGGACCTCTGCGGACGGCATCTGGGGACAGCTGGGCAGCTGCAGCTGGAAGGTAAACAGCCCGGAGAGGCAGTGGTGGCCCAGGACACGTGCTGGTCCCCTGATGGGACAGCGTCAGGCTGCTGTGCAGAGCGCTTGTCCCGCTCCTCCCGCCGCAGCGCAGGGCGCGGACCCCGGCAGCACCGACGTGCCCACGCATGGGCTCTGCCCGTGGGGAGGGGTGAGATGGCTCCTCTGCGGGTTCCTGTGGCCCCGTCCCCGTTGTCACTAAGACCGCACATCCCTGCATCTGTTGACCACTTCGGTTTTCTCTTCTTGCGGAGTTCATGTCTTTCGCCCACTATTCCATCGGACTGTCTTTTTCTCAGTTGTTCTTGGGGGTGGATCAGACAGACAGACAGAGGGAAGTGGGTGAGAGGCAGGTCTGCTGTGCCCCGGTTGCCGGTCTGTCTGAGGCTAGAGGCAGAACACGCACACGCGGCGCACTACACGAAGCGGGTTCAGTGCTCACAGACGGGCGCTGAGGGGCAGCGGAAACCCAGGGTCGTGGTCACTGCCCCCCACGGCTCAGGAGAGCGCCCAGGTGGATGGAGTCACCTCTCCACGTTCCCGCGGAAAGCAGCCGGCCTGGACCCCCCCTTGGGACTTGCGACCCGCCCCCTGGCTGTAGCATGGAAGGCTCCCCTGTTCCAAGGGGCGGGGCAGTTCCCTCCTTATCTCACGCGGGTGTGTCCCCGGCACATTCTCTGTCATTCTTGGGAACCAGCGTGGCACGGGGAGAAGGAGGTCAGTCCGGGCCGAGGGACAGCTGTCCTGTGGGGCGTAGGGGTGGGTAGGAGGAGTCTCCTCTCTTGTCCTGTCCCCTGGAAGAGTCGCGGTGAGACCAGAGTGATCCGTCCCTTGCTGGGAGCACTCTCTTGGCCGCGGGTCTCCTTTGCAGATAGATTTTAAATTACTGATTCAGTGTCTTTGATGGTTATAGGTCTATGCAAGTTTTCTCCTCCTTCTCGAGTTAATTTTGAAAAGTTACATTTTATCAGAAATTCATTTCTTTCAACCAAGTCCTCAGATTTATGGGCAGAAGTTGGCAGTGTCCTCTTCCTGCCTCTCCCGCCTCTGCCGCAGCCCGGCCGGGCACGCCTCCCTCCCGGCGTCGCTGCCCACGGTCCCGCCGGAGCTTGTCCATTTAATCAGTTGTGTCAAAGAATTCGTTTTCAGCTACGGGATCCTTTTTTCTTTGCAAAGTTTATTGATGTTTGCTTTTCTGTGTGTTTTCTTTCCTTCTTTCTTCATGACTATAATCCTCGCTAACGTCTGAGGTTGAATGTTTACTTTTTAGTGGTCTTTCCTGCCGTGGCCCCGGCGCAGTGCTCAGCTGCATCTCACGCTCGCGACGGGCAGCGTGGCTGTCATGCTTCAGCTCTAAGCGCTTCCTCGTTTCTGATATGACTTCTTCTTTGACCCCTGAGTGGCGTGTTTTTAAATTTCCAGACACAAGGGTTTGCGGTTCTCTTTTTGTGAATCGGTGTCTAACAGACCGCGTGGTGGTAGGAATAGGCGACGTGGTTGGTGTTTATTTTCTGCAGAGACGTGCCTCGCAGGCCAGCGCGTGGTCGGTCTGCAGAGGTTCCACGTCTGCGATACCGTGTCTTCACCATCTGTGTGCAGCGCTGGGTGTGTCCCCTACACTGAGCTTCTGACTGTGGTGCTCGTGTCTTGGTTTTCTTGACTGATTTCTGTCTGCCTGTCCGCCAGGTCTGAGAAGGGCGTGTCGCGGTCCCCCTGGGATGGATCATTCACTCGTGTCTCCTCTCAGTGTTTCCGTTTTTACGTTGGACATTTTAAAGCCATCTTACTAAGTACCAACATTTGAAGTCATTGCATCTGTATGACTCGAAGGTTTATTACTGTCTAGTAACTGCCATCTGCCCGGCTGTGGTTTCCCCTTAAATCCCTCATGCCAAACACTGGGGATGTTCCACCCCGCCTGGCTGCCGGCTCTTCGGGGCTCAGGTTCCATTCCCCACCGCCGCCCTCCCGGCTCTCAGGTGTCTCTCTCACCAGCGACCTGAGGCTGGGTCCTCGGTCTGTGCCGCACTGGGAAGGGCCACCCGCCGGGGCTCGGTTCCTGTGTTTCCAGACTGGTTCCTGCCCCTGATCTCATGCTCGGCTGGCCCAGTTTTCTGCAGCGCTGTCCTCGCCTCCTGTGCTGCGGTCGCGGGTCCCTGCGTCCCGTCCGTGCCCCTCCTGACTCTGAAGACACACAGCCTGTCTCCTTCTCTTCCGTAGGGACCCTTAACCTGTGAGCGTGCATCCCCACGCGGCAGCACCCTCCCTGTGCAGGCCGAGGCCTGGGCTGTAGCCCTGTTGCGTCACCGGCTTACACACGGGACACCCCGATACTGAGGAATCGCTTGAAGTAAACTTTTAATTTTCGGACAGTGTTAGATTTAGAGAAGGCAGCAAAGCCAGGACCCAGGGTCCTGCAGACCTCTCAGGAAGCGTCCCCTGCTGTCCACATCTCGCGTTGGCAGGATGAGGCATGTGTCACAGCGCTGGTCTGCGACTGTGAACCAAACTCCAGAGTGCGCGTGGGACTCGCCGGCCCCACGGTCGCCCTTCCTCCGTGCCGGTCCCATCGGGGGCCCACGTTGCATTTCGTCATTCTGTGTCCTCAGTCTCCGCGGCAGCAGTGTGTCGTTGTTGTGCACGACTCCAGCCGCTGTACGGCGCATCGGTGGGTATTCTGTGGGCCGTGCCCCCGTGCGTGTCTGTCTGAGCGTTTTCTCAGAGCTGTGCCCTCGGGGGAAGACCCCAGGAGTGAGGCGCCATTTCCCGTGTCACGGATGTGCGCCGTCAGCATGGCTTACAGGCGGCCCGGCTGACCGCGACCACCCGGCCGGAGCAGCGTTGGTCAGGCTTTCCCACCGTAAGTCGCCCTTTGACCCCTGTCCAGGTGTGCTCTTTGGAAAGCCACTGAGCGCAGCCAGCACCCTGCGTCAGAGTGGGGGGTGAGGCTCCACCTCCTGGGGGGGGGTACGTTCACTGTTTGAAATTCTTCTCTAAGGATGCCGTGTCTCGTTGCCCCAGTTGTGTGTATGCCTGTGACCCCGGGTATTTATCTTGTACTTTGGACCGCAGTCGTTACTGTGTTGTTTATTTTGTTGCTCAGATCGTCCCCGCTCTGGCCAGGGGGTGGTTTTCACATCAGCCCCGTGTGCCTGTGGGCACGCCCCCGCCCCGCGGTGCATCCACACTGCTCTCGTGTCGGCCCTGCCTCAGCCATGGGCACGAGCCGCTTCTAAGGGAGCCCTGCGCCCTTTTACCCGGCACTGTGTTGTCCCCCCGACCAGGCTCACGCTGCTCACGTCCGCGCTGCGTGGGGTTTTGACTGGGCACTTGCGCTTCTGGGAACGTAACGGGCAGCGTTCACCCGCAGCCTGGTCTGGGGACGCGTGTGTCACCGGAGGACATGCAGATGCTTCTGCGTGGTGCCCTGGCCACGGCCGGCCCACAGCTGTAAACAGCAGCTGCCACGGCAGCGTCTAGAGCCAGTCAAATTCTCAGGGTGCCTGTGTCTTCTAACTTCTACCCAGAGACAAAGCCACAGCTAGAACTTTCCTTCCAGTTGTCCCCATGTGAAATCTGTTAGTCTGTGTCTGCGTCTGTTCTCCTCGCTGGTCCCTTCCTGAGAGTGGCCGTCCAGCCCCGGCCTGTGCAGCTGGGTCTGCTCCCGGACTCCTGGGGCCTCCCGGTCGGGCCCGGCTCTGTGCTGGACTCGGTGTATTTCCCCGGGTTTGTAGACTTTTTCAGTCACTTAAGGCTTTGCAAGTTGTGGCTGTATTTTATGATCTATTTCAATCAGACGTTTCGGTCGGCAGTTGCCCCGTGGCCCTGTGATTTACATGCACACTCACTTCCTGTTCTGCCTGCTGCCAGTGCCGGGGAGAGACTTGGTATGACGGACTCCACCGCTGAGGGCCCCTCGCCCCCTCCCTCCCATCCACCCCCTTCGCTGGAAGGAAGCCAAGACCAGGGGACAGTCGAGCTTTCTTACTTGGAAGGCCAGCGACACGAAAGTGGCACTTCCAAAAAGTGGAGGCCATTTCCCCTCATGTGACCCTGTGGCTTCAACAGCACCTGCCGGGCAGATCCCGCCAGCCCCTCCCAGGAGCATCTCCCTGCTACTTACAGGAACCTACGAACACACCTTGTGACCATGACCCCCTAAGAGAGACCTAAAGAAAATACCAACTTTGTAAAGTATTTATATAACACATACCAAAGCCACATTTGGCTTTTAGAAGTCATTTTCTCTTCTCTGTGGGCAAACGCACTCAGCACACGACCGCACTTGGGGGACGGGCGCCATCGCGAGCACCCGTTGTGAGGCGTGGGGAGCGCTGACACCCTGCACGCCCAACTGTGTGTTTTCCAGCTTGACCCCCTCCCAGACAAGGTCTTGCAGCAGAGACCCAACGCCAACGCCGTGCGGTCCATGGAGAAGGTCGTGGCGATCCACAGTAAGTCGCCCAGCCCGGCGCTCCTGGGGGCAGGACTCCGCTGCATCCCTCCTGGTCCCCGTCCCCTCTCCGTGGTAACCGTCGGCGGCTTCCCAGGCCCGCGGGACACGGCCGTGCTGTGCCCGACACACGGTGAGCTGGCAGAGATGCTCGTGTATCCTGCTGGCTCGTCGTCTCCCTCTTAGAGCTCCAAAGACTCAAGGCCCAGACGACCTCTGTGCAGTCACTTGCCTCAGGTCCCCACTAGCAGGTGGCCACAGCCTCACCCCTGGACAGAGAAGCCCCTGCCGTGAGCCCAGGGAACCCCGGCCCTACAGGGAGCCCACGCAGGGTGCAGGCCCTCCCCTCGTAGCACTGCCCCAGCGGCAGGCCCTGGGGGCCGGGGGTGGCACGTGGCACGGGGACCCATGCCAGCACACCTGTCTCAGGTGCAGCCATCGCAGCCTGTGCTCATCACAAGGCCAGTGTGTTGCAGGCATGTGAGACGACCCCAATGGTCGAGACCACCGGCGTAAGCGGGTAAAGCCAGAGGCCTGCCCCCCGTCTCCCTGCACGGGGGCGTTTGGCTCCTGCCACAGAGCCCTGGAGCTGACACGGGCCAGCCCGCGGGGCACCGCCCGCATGCCCAGGCCTGACGCAGTGACTCCCCTACCCCAGCACCCACCAGGGTGGCGGGAGACCGGCTCACCTGCTCCCACAGCCAGGGGGGCTCAGCACCGCGGCCTGCAGCCCTGTCCCGCCGCCATAGCCAGGAGGGCCACGAGCGCTGAGGGCCAGGCCCCGCGGGACCCGTCTCGGTCCTGGGTGGTCGGCTTGCAGGAAGACCGTTCCACTCGGGAGGCAGAAACCTTTCCGGAGAGTCCCCGTTGTGAGTTTGCAGCCGCACAGCTCCCCGGCTTCTGTCTCTAAATCACAGTGCCAGGTCTCGAGGCCCAGGGCCCCGCGGAGACCCCCTTGGGCGCGACGGGGCGCGAGGCGCGGTCACTGAGCAGCCCTCCCTGCCCTAGGCAAGTATTGGCGCTGCCTGCAGCGCACGTCCTCCACGGCGGGGCACTCTCTGGTCGAGGCTCAGAAGTGCGAGAACGAGGAAGCGGAGACCGTCACCGCCATGGCCTCGCTTTCCGTGGGCGTGAAGCCCACCGAGAAGAGGTGAGTGTCGGCCCCCGACCTGTGGGCTTGCCGGGCACCCCTGAGCAGCGACATGTCCTGCAGGCGGTCAGAGCCTTCACCACGCTCAGCCTGCCACGTGCGCCAGGGCTGGCCTCTCTGGGGGGAGGGAGGGACCTCAGGTGTCCCCATCGGACTATGTAAACAGGCCAGCGCGGGCCCTGTCTGTCCAGCGTGGATGCCCCCTAGACACGCGTGAACAGCACTGGACAGCGTGGGCCCGTGGCACTCAGCCTCAGGGCAGGCCAAGGCGGGCTGGGACTGGGGCAGGGAGGGACACCGCGGGCGGCAGGTCTGCTGGAAGGGCAGGTGCCAAAGGCCAGTGTGTCGCCTCTAATGCAGTGTTGGGGTCTCTCTCTCCTCTGTTGTGTGCCCCGCCCCCCCCCCACCCTGGGGACCCGCGCAGACCGGAGGAGGAGCCCATGGAGGAGGAGCCGCCCCTGTAGCATCTCCCGGAGCCACTGTTCTCCTGTTTGTCCGTCTCTGTCTTGAAGCTCAGCCAAGAAACTTTCCCGGTGGCGCCTGAGTCCCGCCGCGTGCTCTCTGGAGCACCAAGGGACAGCAGGCGTGCAGCAGCAACGGGAAGCCTTTCTGCCGCCCAGACCCCCGGTCTCGCGACGCACATGCACACGCTGGGCATGGCAGCCGCTCACGGGACACGGGACAGACGCCGGCGCGTGCACACACACACATGCGGGAGCCAAGCACACTCGGCGGCCCCCGGGATGCCGCGGAAGAAAGCAGCCTGCGGCTCGGTTGCCGAATCCAGGTGACACGAGGAAAAGAAAACGAAAATCAAAGATCTAATAATACAAAAAAAACACTTGATTAAAACTGGTGCTTAAAGTTTGATTATTACCCACAATTTCACAGTCTCCGTGTAAACCACTCGACTCATCTTGTAGCTTATTTTTTTTAAAAGAGAAAGTTTTCTACTGCTCTGGCCCGCCCCCGCAGACGCGGCGGCGTGCGGCGGGGTCTGCGACAGGTGGGGGACGGAGTGGACGAACCTTTCACGACAACAGAACCGGACAAAAGCAGGAACGAGAGCCTGGGGGAGGGCTGAGTTTCTCGAAGCCATCGGAAGATGCAAGTTTGTGCCTTTATTTCTATTGCTCTGGTGGGTTTTTGTGGCTGGGTTTTCTGGAGTCCGAGGAACGATGCCTTAAGAAATTACAAAGCGCGGGCCGGTGGGACAGCCCCCCGGGGCCGGGCGAGTGGGGCGGTGCCGAGCGCCGAGCCGGCCCGCCGCGCCGAGGGCTCCTCCTGCGCCGAGCCGCGAGTTACGGAAAGGGAGGTAGTTCGAAGCAGGTGGCAAAGACTGTTGGGGTTTTGAAGCCCAACAACTTTTAAACAAATCCAAAGTGTTCTTTTTTCTCACACGTCACGTAGCGATCGCTCATCTCCATCTGGTTGTCAGCATGTCGTAGGCACACCTGCAGTGTTACGATCGGAATGCTTTTCATGAAAAGCAAGTAGCATGAAGTATTGCTTAAATTTTAGGTATAAATAAATATATATATGTATAATATATATTCTACTGTATTCCACGCTAAGAAACTTGATTCTTATGAAATCTTGATAAAATATTTATAATGCATTTATAGAAAAAGTATATATATATATATATATATAAAAAATAAATGCAGATCCTGAGGGTCCCTGCAAACGGATGACTTGTGAATTAGCTCTCAAGGTGCTCACGGAAAGGGATCGTGATGGAAACACCTGCATTGTCGAGCTCCGGATTGGCCAGAGCTTTCAGATCACCAACACCTTCGCCCCTGGCCACTACCCTGCAAGTTTGTACTTTGATTTTAATTATTTTCTAACAGAAGCCCCGTCCCTCTCCAAGCCTCCATGCACATATGTACCTAATGAGTTTTTATAGCAAAGAATATAAATTTGCTGTTGATTTTTGTATGAATTTTTCACAAAAAAGATCCTGAATAAGCATTGTTTTGTGAATTTTACATTATTCCTCACCATTTAGGGATTTTTCCAAATGGTAATAATTTCTAAATCGTTTTCCTTTTTAAATTCTTGCTTGTACATTTTTTAACTTTCAAAGTTTTTTTTATTATTATTTTTGTTTTTGTTTATTTTTGTACAGTGAGCAGTTTTCTGCAGCGTCCGGGAATCGTTGCCATCAGAGTTTATTTTCAGAGAATGAGAAGAGGGACCTTAGGTCTTTTCAGAGTGACACCAACGATTGTGTCTCTCCTAGTCTGTCCTGGGAGCTGTATACAGAAGCCAGACGGCTTTTCCTACGTTCAACACTAGTATTACAGGGGGTGGCGTGTGCTCCCCTCCGTGGGAAGCGCGGGGACGGTCACGTGTGATGTCCAGCCACCTGGGAGGCCTGCTAGACACCGTGGGCAGTCAACATTAATGCAACTCACGTTTAAACCTCTCTGGCCACACCTGCAGGACAGAATTCTGACTTCAGTTTCCCAAAGGCCTTTTACGCGTGCCGGCGATGCACGGGCCGCGCATGGGGCCCTTCGCCTGTGCGGGTTTCCCGCTGCAGCCAGGCTCAGGCTGGAAGCAGCCGGCCCTGGATTTTGGAGCCTGTGGCTGCAGGGGACCCAGGGGCCTCCTGCCTGGCAGGCCGGACGGGAAGGTGCAGGCTCCTGACTGGGACAGCCAGTCTTCACTCTTTCTCTTTGATAGTAACTGACAGTCCCTTTTTTACTGGTAACTTAATTTGCAGCACTTGAAGCCACCAATTTCATTCCAAGTGTATCCAGTTCAGACTTGGGGGTGGAAGTTCAGGCGCACCATGCTCAGGAGGGACCCCAGGCCAGGTTTCTGAGTTTGGTCAAGTTTACAGGGTAGCTTCTGAAAGAGACACTAACTCAATCACACTTTTGACCGAATGAGGACAAATTCTTGGATTCACTTGGTGGTTGCCTGCTGTCGGTCAGCTCGAAGACAGGGGTTTGAGAGCAGGGCAGAAGGACCTTGGGACTTGTTTGACTTTCTCCTCCCTACTGGCCACGCTTTGCTCCAAAGCCTGAGTTGGCAGGAGGACCTGGCGTGTAGGAGCCGACTTGGCCCATCCCCCATTTGTGGCCCAGAGCCGTGGCCGGGCGCAGCCGGCCGGGTCTTGTGGCAGCCTCTGCCCTGCTCTCCATGTGGCCCTCTGAGGACCACCTGCTCTCTTCCCAGCCGTGGTTCATGGGGAGGAGGGCATCATCTCACTTTTTTGAACAGATGAGGGGAGGACACGGACCGCTCCGTAGCCGGGTCAGCTCTAGGGGGATTGACTCGTGGTCTCGCTCAGGCGGAGACTCCCTCTGCGCAGAGGCCTGGCGGGGAGTGCGCCTCACTGGTCAGCTCACTCCAGCCTCACAGGCGTGCTGAGAGCATTACCGTGTAGCCTTTTCTTTGCAGACGCACGCGGCCCTTCTCCACGGCCAGCACCCAGGGCGGGCGGCGGAGGGCCTGCCTTTGCCTGTGGGCCGGACCGCAGCAGGGAGGGTTTCTTCCCGCGCTTGCCCTTTGGTCCTGGACCTTTAGCCTTTTCCTTCCTTTGCGGAGGCCTTGGGGGCGCTGGCCGGGGAGTCAGCAAGAGAGCACTTTATGTCCCCGCGAGGGAAGCCCCGATGACGCCCCGGGACGCGCGGCGTCCACCCTGCCCCCGCGGCTCCCGGCCGCGCCGCCACAGGCCCACGCCCCACCAGCAGGCGGCCGTCCTGGGCAGCCACCCCACGGGGACCGGCCGCCCCTCTCCGGCGTCCCGTGGCTCCTGGTCGGGGGGGGGCCACTTTGTCAGAGTGTTTCGGTTTTTCTTTACTGCTTTTAAAACTGTTTCCGAGAGGAAGGGCCGTTTGGCAAGGGCCCCCCGCAAAGCGAGTCTGACTTCCGCGGCACTAGCAACGGGCTCTGCTGTTTGTGTTTCGATCAGAACATTCCTTCTTCACTGGTCACAGCCATGTGCTCATTCCACTCTTCTTTTTGTAGACTTTGGGCCCACGCGTTTTACGGGCATTGATACATATATAAATATGCAGATACAAATATATATGAGTATATTTTTTTAAGTTTCCTACACCTGGAGGTTGCATGGACTGAACGGCCGGCATGTCTTTATATCGTACACAGATTTTGCACGCCAAACTCGGCAGCTTTGGGGAAGAAGAAAAATGCCTTTTTGTTCCCCCCTCATGACGTTTGCAGATACTAAAAGACGGAAATTTTTCTGTAAAGCGAAACCTTGAAGGGGGGGGAGGGAAGTTTGCGTCTTCACTGAACTTATTCTTAAGAAATCGTACTTTTTATCGTAAGAATAAAAAGGACTACTTAAACATTTGTCATATTAAGAGAAAAAGTTTATCTAGCACTTGTGACATACCAGTAATAGAGTTTATTGTATTTATGTGGAAACAGTGTTCTAGGGAAACCGCGCAGAATCCAAGGCGAGCTGCCTGTCGCTCTCTCTCTCGAGTTGATTTGGAGGGATTTTGTTTTGTTCTGTTCGTTTCTTTCCTTCTATCTCGTTCCGCGCGAGGGCCACTGAGCGCCCCGGCCCTGCCCGGCCTCGCGACGGCCTGTTCCGACCGAGAACCGGGTGGACTCGAGAGAGTCCCCTTTTCCGCACAGCCGTGTTGACTTTTTCATTAATTTTAGGTGATGTGTGGCTAAGATT
>CAUYRT010093695.1:0-11147 GCA_963574885.1 Lepilemur ruficaudatus
ACCCGCCTCGGCCTCCCAGAGTGCTAGGATTACAGGTGTGAGCTACCGCATCCGGCCTGGATCTCCATTTTGTTTATGGATGTTCTTTCCTTGATTTTAAAAAATATAAACAATAATTTTGATCTTTAGAAAACAATATGAAAAAGTTAGTAAAATTTTTGGCACTCACTGTGGTGTTGTTAGGCCACTGAGCTCAGCCTCCCAGTCCAGGCCAACAGTTAGGCATCGTGTTGCCAATGTCAATCTTTCTCTCTGCTCCAGCTGCCATGTGAATCTTTCTCCATTTTCCAACTTTGTGATCCCTCCCCTTTCAGTTCCCTGCTACATATAAAGCAATCTAACACAATCTCTCAAATATCAATAATTCAAAGTGCTACTATGAGCTAGGCACCCTACCAGGCTCTAGAAATTCAAACTTGCAGAGACACAGTCTTTTCCCATAGGAAGCCCATAGTCCAGGAGAGAATGCAGACGTATCTCTCTATCTCTCACCCTTTGTCTTTCTCTTCATCCCTCTTTATTCCTTCCCTCCTCAGTCTAAAGAGAGAAAGAGAAAAGACAGAAAACCAACCACTTCTCTGCTAGCTAAACTCACACCCTGGCCCACAGCTCCATCAGTCCAGAGGAAGGAGCATCTTTTTCTAAAGGGGTTGCTTTGCACAAAGGTTCCTTATGTGATTAGAAAGGTCTTCTTTCCTTCTTTCCTTCCTCCGTCAGTATTGGCCACAGTTTGTGCTAGGTGTTAGACATCCAACAGTAACCAAGACAGTGTTTCTATACTCATGAATCTTACAGCCTAGCTGGAAATATCAATAGCTAACGTGTAATACAAGAAGAATGCAGTAATATAAATAGGTAAAACAAGTAGCATTAAAAGAATAACCAACTCAACCTGAAGAAGGAGAAGAGAATGATCAGAAGAGTCCACATCTTAGCTGGGCTTGAAACGTCAGCTGAAGTTTTACTGAATGGACAAAAAGGAAAAGCAGCCAGTGAGAGAAAATAGAATATGCGAAGCTCACAGGTGTGAAACGCCATGTTCAGTCCTGTTTGCTCTGACATTAGGGCATTTGCTACTTTCCTCTCTGCAACTAGCCTCAAAATGCTCCCACAAACTAAAATCAGTTTTGAATAAAGATTCTAAACCTGTATTATTTTCCAAGTCCAGAGAAAAAAATCATTCATGTAGCATCAGTATGCTACATTTTCATCTAGAAATCTACCTCAACAGATGCAAAATTATATGGCATTAGACTGAGCTCATAATCTAAAACCAGGCAGGGGTCAACTAAAAAGATGAGCAAATGTTATTTCAAAGCAGAATCAAAGCAGGAAAAAAAAATGTATTATTTAAATTGAAAAAAAAAAAAAAAGGAGTTCCTTTTCTTCAACTTCACTGTCAATCTGTACCGGTAATTACCTAGACATTTGCTGTAACTCTTCCCTGCCCTGTTGCTGCGTGCAGATAGTTTGCTGAACAGATCTCTGTGCATCTTAGCAAAGCATGGATGGAGGTTATTGACCACATTTGTTTATGGGTCTATTCAATGCTACTGAGAAATATTTGCTTAGGAAAGAGCTAGGGCGGTGCCATCACAAGAGCTAACCCACCCATTTCTTCATAGGACATGTTGGTCCTCTTGAAGTGAGGTCTGAGGTCATTTGTGGGCCACCAGAGAGGATGAATGCATGCATGGCTGATTTTATGAGGTCTGCTGAGAGATAAGGAGCAGGCTCCAGCTTTAACTGCTACAAGGTCAAATACTTGACCAAAACAAAAATGAAGGAAGCAGAATGTTGCAAAAGACAGAAAGAAAAAAAAACAAAAAGACTCTCTTAAAATAATATGATATAAAAGATGCACTGCAAAATAATTGTATTAAGGTAACTGTATGAATCTTTGCATTTGTTCTGTTCTGTCTTTTTATGATCCTCTCAAGTAACTAAGTACATATGGCATGTTTGTAAGTAAAGCAGTCAATGAAGTTAGTTACACCTCTGCATTTATTACCATGCCCCTGAGTATTATTAACTTTTACACTCCCCATAAAATATAATTTATCACTTAAATAATTTGCTTTGTGTCAGGGTTCAGTGTGCTCCAGTGCTTTCTTGCCCATTAAATGAGATATTTTTACTTAATGAGCCAAGAATGTCCTTTGTATTTAACATTTGAATTGATTTCTAACACTTCATTTTGATAATAGTTTGGTGTGTGATTCCAAAAAAATGTGGGTTTCATTTCACAATGCCAAAGGAAAACAATTCAGAAAATTGTTAAATACATGTGGCATTTTAAGTGATAAGAAATAGTTTTATCCTTAACCAACCATTAAGATTGAGCGAACAAAAAACATGAAAGGATGCAACCATAAAATAATTATTTCTTTGCACTAGGAAGCACATAGTGGAATTTGGGAACTGGCATATCTACTGATTGTTCAAAGCAAAAGTTCAGCTCTAAGCCACTCTGAAAAAAAGTTATGATCTGATGCAGAAATACAAAGTCAAAGCTGCCGTGGTTAACTGAACATCCTGGGATTATTCAGTGAAGGTGTGTAACCACTAGCTTCTGATTGAGCATTGTCCACGTGATAAAAACGACGGGCTGTCTGCAATTTTTTTCCATTCAACAGACCAAAGCATAAGTACTAAAATCCCATGTTTTCTAAATCATTTTCCAATCTTTTAGTATTCTAAACAGTTTGGGATACTTACTGTCAACAGGCAGGAAAAGAGGAGAAAAAAGGTATCTTTCATCTGAGTACTACAGGCAGAAATGTATTATTAATCCAAATTATTCATAATTCACTATATATACATATATGTGTGTGTGTATCTTAATGTAAAGCTTATATTTTGGATAACAGCACACTGTATTTACCTTTTTTTTTATTTTGAGACAGGGTCTCACTCTGTCTCCTGGGCTAGAGTGCCGTGGCATCAGCCTAGCTCACAGCAACCTCAAACTCCTGGGCTCCAGAGATCCTCTTGCCTCAGCCTCCTGAGCAGCTGGGACTACAGAACCTGCCAACACACCAGCTAATTTTTCTTTTTCTTCTTCTTCTTTTTTTTTTTTTTTGGTAGAGATGGGGTCTCACTCTTGCTAAGGCTGGTCTCAAACCCCTGGCCTCAAGCGATCCTCCCACCTCAGCCTCCCAAAGTGCTAGGATTACAGGTGTGAGCCACCACACCTGGCCTGGATTTATCATTTATTAAGCATTTAGCATCCTCCTTTAAATAGGTATAAGTGAGCATATGAGCGTATCATTACAGTACAGTATATAATCACTAAAGAAAGCAGGATTTAAAAGATTTGAGAATAAAACTATTGAATGCTCATTTTCATTTTATAGAGTCTAGAGAATTTGAGTACTTCCCCTTGTTTCTCACTCAGAATTCTCTCCCATTCTAGATTCCTCACCTTTTCTTTCAGATCCATGAAAATGGACCGTCACTGAGATCATCTATGATGACAAAACGGATAGATTAATAAGACTTTGGAATATTACTATTGCAAAGTTGGTCAAAAAATATTTCCATGATTGAATAAGCTTAGGAAGTAATGCCTCCTATAGTCCTTGTTTATAGATTCACAATGCACATTAGCATTTTTAGAACTATGGGAGATTCTACAAAGAAAAAATTGGATCATCCCAGAGTTTCCTACACGTATTTGACTACAGAAATTTTTGGTTCAGTAACACTTTTGAACACCCATATAAACTGGGATTTTCTAAAAAAGAATTTGGGAAATGGCTAAACAATTAAATTAAATTAATTAAATAACCAGTTGATTGGGTGCGAGTGTTTATATTTTAGAAAATATCCTTCCCCACAACCCCCATCCCAGCCCCCAGGGTAGCCTCTGTACACAACTCCAAGGATTGGTCACTGCTCAGATTATAGCTATGTGAATGGCACCCCCCGGAGTTGCACTTGGGTGGCTGTATGCCCCTAACTCACATATGGGTTTTCTTTCTTTTTTTTTTTTTTGAGACAGAATCTCGCTCTGTTGCCCAGGCTAGCGTGCCGTGGCATCAGCCTAGTTCACAGCAACCTCAAACTCCTGGACTCAAGCAATCCTCCTGCCTCAGCCTCCCAAGTAGCTGGGACTGCAGGCATACACCACCATGCCTGGCTAATTTTTTTCTATATTTTTAGTTGGCCAATTAATTTCTTTCTATTTATAGTAGAGACGGGGGTCTCGCTCTTGCTCAGGCTGGTCTTGAACTCCTGACCTTGAGCGATCCTCCCGCCTCGGCCTTCCAGAGTGCTAGGATTACAGGTGTGAGCCACTGTACCCAGCCTCATATTTGGTTTTTCTAAATCTTGAGGTTTGTAGCATATAGACCATATCTGTTCTATATCTAATAAGGAAATCAATTAGTTTATATATTTCACTGGAGAAATGAATAAATTATTAATAAATTGAAAGGCATATTTGATTTGGAGAAAAGCTTAAATCATAAAATATTTCAAAAAATGCAGATTTAGTATTTGGAGGAACATAATTTTGTACCTTTGGGATTCATGCCCTGAAGGATCTAACTTTAATAAATGGAGTAGTAATCATTTAAAATTAATTAAAATAAGTTACTTTCAGTTAATTTATCATTAACATTATTATTTGTTTTTTGAAATTGCCCCAAGTCCTAAGGTAGTATAAATTTCAAGTTAACAGAATCCAAAATAATAAAAAATTTAGTAAATCCTGATAATTTAATTCAAAATATACATTAAAGAAAAACAGGGCATTTCTACATGATTTAATTTGTTTTTTAAACAATTGACTCACACACCTTAGATTCCTTTGATTGTTGAACCACTTTGCTAATATAAACAGAAGCAATAAGTAACATTTTAAATGGCATATAGCAATGTTGTTCTATAAAATGACTACTGGTACAAAAAAAAAAACCTTTCAGTTACCGAACATATTTGAATTTTAATTCTGTCAAATAATCGTAACTTTCTCCTTTTATTCTAATATGTATATAATCTTTAAAATGTGTGCACATTTTAGTTTTATGTCTAGAGAAATCACCATAAGTGAATGTGGTTGGAAGACATGTCCATGCCCACAAACGTAGCCTTATCTTTCCTTCTCTTCATCCTACAGCAAAACCAACACCACCCCAGGAAGCCTTCCTTGAGACTTCTCCTGCTCCAAGCTCATTTAGATACCCAGTTTCTAACTCTAAGTAATATCTCATGCCTATCTTTTTTATTTTACTTCCCATATCTTATCATAATTATTGCTTTATTTGTTCATTTGTGGATGCTCAAAAATGAGGAGCAAATGAATAAACGAATGATTAAACAGATGGTAAAAACTCTTAGAAATGAAATCAATAGGTAATACTCTAGATTTGGGTAAAATAATCAAAGCAATTTAGTGATGATGTTACTTTTAGGAATAGAATGGCCTGCTGGGCAGAATGTAGAAAACATTATTGTTTTTCTGGAGAGTTTTGCTTTTTTAGCTTTTTTTTTTAAGTTTAAATTAAGTAAATGCTATTTAATTTTTTTCCAGAATAGGTTCTATTTAGTTTTACTTTAAGTCAAAGACGTGAGTTGTATAAAATTCTCAAGCTCTTTTTAGGACTATACGATGCTGCCACCCGCCTTTATGGCCCTCTCAGCATTTGACAGACTTTCCTGCTTTACTGTAATATTAATATAATTTTCTCATGAGGAAGAAGCTAGTACTGATTTATGTTTTCCACATTGTTTTTAAAATTGAGGCCTCATATGATACTCATCACTGAGTGAGATCTTCTTACACTAGTCTTTCTGAGGAGGTCCAGCATATTTAGTATCTTGAACTGAAAAAAGAAAAATCTCTATGAACTTATTTGGTTGAGAGAGTGCAGCCAGTTAGGCCCGTGGAGAGTGGATCCCTATAAAACAAAACACACCTCATAGTCTTTCTCAGTGATGAGAGTCCCTTTCTAGAAATGGCCCCTTTGCTGAAGCCTCAGCAGAAGCAGTTACTAAACACAGAAACCAGAACCCCGGTTTACTAACTTGGCCTTGGTCTCTTTCCTTGAGCCCTTATTTCAATGGATTCAAAAGGAGGAGATTTTTAGCCATCACCACAAGCCTCCTTCCATTATAACCAGAGTTTTGATATTACCAGCTATTTCCTCTAGTGTTTCATTAGAGTCCCTGAGACATTTCTTACTTACTGGCAATGTAGTTTGAAATTTGTCCAGCCCCACTCCTGGGAGGGGCAAGGGCATTTTACTTGATCAGAGCAAACATTAACTATAAAAATCAGAAGAAAAGAGCCAGACCTTCCACTATTAGGCATCACTTCTTTCCCTCTGCATCTAGCTTTCAGGTGAAGATGAGCTAATTGGAGGTGGGTGTGGTTGATTCTTCTATTGCACCCTCCAAACTCCATAACTTTCATGTCGTTGTTGCCTTTGGTGCAACAGCTTGATGTGTTCTTGCAAGAAGCAGAGTGAATGTGAACATATCTTATAAGAGCTGTGCCATTTATAAGGAAGATGGTGAGATATTACTGGAGAAGAGCTAGACATTGTTGCACCAGCAAACTGATCCTGCTCATTTGTTCTCCAAAATGCAGTTTTCAACTCTGCAGGAGTCGTGGCTATGAAATATATGGGAGGGAGTCAGACAAGTATGTACCTTGGGTCTCTCAGCACTTTCCACTATTTCTTATTCAGCATAGACAAAAATGAGCTGCATAATGCTTGAAAATCAAATTTACAAACCTAACAGAATTTTTCCAAACAAATAAAACAGAGTTAATTTTCTCTTATAGTAGCCTATCTTGTGAATTCATTAACAGAATTGATATATTAGTCCAAATCAGATAGTTTGTATCATTAAAATATCCACAAGCAAATTTGTTTTACATAACAGCTAAGTAACCCTGCAGAGAGTACACGCTCAGGGGAACAGAAAGTGAAAATACAGCCTTACCAGCATGATTTAAGTTAATTAAACAAACATTAGTACCTTCAAGCTGTTGCACACTATTGCTTCAAGTCTTTGGTGGGAAAAGCTATAATTTACATGTCCAATCATTTTAATACTTTCTATGACTTAGATACACACAGTAGCTTTGTTAGGTGATGCTGTAAACAAAAGATACAGTTGAAAACACATGCTATAATAATTAAAATGTTATTATGCTGACACCATCTTTCTTCTACGATCTTGTAACATCTGTATTGACTGTGATAAGCATTGATTATCTGGAGTGATGTAAATATTTGGGAAGTTAATAACAATCAGGGATTCAGGGCATGCTAAGACAGCAAAGATAAATCACAGGCAATCCAGATCAAAGCAGGTTTGTGAATAAGCTTGTTTTTATAGTTAATGACTCACTATAAAGTGCATGTACACATTTCTTTTCTTCAATGAAATGCACAAGGAAATGCCATAAAGAAACATCCCGTCCTGTGTAGCATTTCTGTACATCTGTCGAATTTCCATATGTAGAGAGGAGGATGTCAACACACAGCACTACAAAGACTGAATTGATCCAATCCATCAAGTACTTAACATGCACTTTTAAAATCATTAAAAAGTTCTTTGAATTATTAAGACCTTTTTTCAAAAGAAAAAAAAAGCCCACAACTTATAAATCTTGCATTTCCTGAGAGGTTAATTTAAGGATGCTGGGGTCAGCAGTTATCCAGTTCTAGCAAAGATTGTGAGATTTCCCTGCGAATACGGCCTGATACTGAGTCACTTGCTTTTTTGTTGTTGTTGTTGAGAAAATTTCACCCAGCATCACCAACTGGACACCTTATGCTCATTGTGAACCTTATTTGAAGAATAAACACATGCTTAAGGCTCAGAACAGGGACTCTCTTCAGTATTCAAAACGGGTACAGAAATAACCGGTGGTCTGCAACCTAGTTATCACGGGTATATATAAAGGTGCACAGAAGTTTTACATACATAGAGTAAACCTCTTAACTTAATCTAAAAACCAAGCATGATCTGCCTCACATCTTCTCTCTAGCCTCACCTGTCAACATTTAGCTTCCTTTAAAGCTGCTCACAATCTCTCCCAGCACCTCACAGTAGCCCATCTGCCCACAGCATAGCACACCTTGCTCTCCTGCCTGCCTGTTTAACTGCTCCTGGGTCCATCACAACTTGATTTTATTTTCATATCCTCTGGAAAGTTATTTTTGATGCCCTCTACTTTCAATTAAGCACATTTTTAAGGTACTCCCACAACACTCTACACTTAGCTCTACCAAAATATTTATCTCATTGTATTGAAATGGCCATTTGTCTTCTCTGTTTCTCCACAAGTCTGTGAGGTCTTTGAAAGCAGGAACCAAGCTTGATTCATCTGTGTATTCCCAGGGCATGGCATATAGCATCCACTAAGTACATGCTCAGTGAACAGAAAAATAAGTCAATGACACATTCATTCTCATGGTAACTTTTGACTGTAAGAAAGACCTTACAGAGGTGTCTCACATCCACAATAGAATATGGACTTACTCTAAGCAAGTTCCAGGGATCCAGCATGTCCTAGACTGGTCCCAGTACTTTAGACAGAATCTAGATCTGTGGGCTCTGAGATCAAAGTGAAAAGGAGCCAAGAGAAAAACTGAAATCGGTCTAGATTTTTATCTTAGAACAAAGCTGGTAGGTAGTCAATATGATAACCAGTGTTTTCCAAAATACCCTAACTACGGCCGGGCGCAGTGGCTCACGCCTATAATCCTAACACTCTGGGAGGCCAAGGAGGGAGGATCGTTTGAACTCAGGAGTTTGGGACCAGCCTGAGCAAGAGTGAGACCCATCTTTACTAAAAAAATAGAAAGAAATTAGCTGGACAACTAAAATAATATATATACACATATGTGTATATATATATATGTATGTGTATATATATATATATATAAGTTAGCCGGGCATGGTGGTACATGCCTGTAGTCCCAGCTACTCAGGAGGCTGAGACAGGAGGATTGCTTGAGCCCAGGAGTTTGAGGTTGCTGTGAGCTAGGCTGACGCCACGGCACTCTAGCCCAGGCAACAGAGTGAGACCCTGTCTCAAAAAAAAAAAGAAACCAAAATATCCTAACTAGTAAAATGCTTCCCAAACCTGGTTGATTCCACTTCTGAGTGTTTACTCCAGAGGTGGGAGTTGGAAGGAGGAGGTGGAGAGAGGGGGTGGAGGGAGTGGACTGGGGAAGGGGAGGGGAAAACATGTCCACAATAAGACATAAAGTAGAATATTCACAGCAACGTTATTTCTATCAGCCAGAAATTGGAAACATCTCAGGTATTCTTCAACAGGTGAATGGCTAAACATTCGATGGTATATTCATAAAATTAAATACTACTCAGCAATGAACAGGAACAAACCACTGCTACACACTACGTGAGTAAATCTCAAAAGCTCTATGCCAAGCGAAAGAAGGCTCACACAAAAGAGTACAGATTGTGTGATTCCATATCTATGCAGCTCTACAATAGACAAAACTAATCTATGCTGAAAAAGAAAACAGTAGTTGCCTATTCTAGAATGGGCCATGAGGAAAGTTTCCAGGGTGATGATAATGCTCTGTATCCTACACAGATATAATCTGTGTAGCCTGTAGGTTACGCAGTTACACATAGTCACCAAAATGTACCAAATAGTACATTTAAGGTAAGTATCTTTCACTATATGTAATTTTACTTTAAAAATCATACATAAATATTGTGTTCTGGTTAGTGTTAGACCTGCTGAAGTGTTCAGGACTGAAGGGTACTGATTTTTTAATTTATATCGAAATATATCAAAGATAAGATGGACTGATGGATGGAAAAGGGGATGAAAGATGGATGGATAGATACGTCATGAAGTAACTATAGCAAAATGTTCATTGTAGACTCTTGGCAGTAGGTATATGAGTGCTCACTCTAGGACTCTTTCAACTTTGTTGTATTTGAATTTTTTAATAATAAAATATCAAGGATAAAGTATATGTTCTGGGTCCCCCATCCCAAGTTACTAGGGAGCAGGGGACTGAGATGCAAACCTGCTATTGATCTATATCAATTAAGTTTCCCAAGTGACTTTTTATAGAGCTATCAGCTACGGGTTTATGGGATTAATATTTAGGATCTACCAGAATTTGGCCCAATCTAATAATGTTTTAAGAATCCATATCCCAACCCCCAATTTTTTCTCCCACCTGTCATGAATTGATGCCTGAAATTCCACCAAGATACATTCACCCTTGGAGGAAGAAGTAAATGAGCCAGTAAATCAATAATATACACACAATGAAAAATAATATAATATTAATAGAACCTTTCGAACCGGCAGTTGTCTGAATATGTATTTTAATGAAAGATATGGCAAAAACAGAAAAATCAGGGGAAAATGCCTCCGTGGAGAGAAACAGAAGAGCATGAGAAAATGCCCTTGACAATCTTGACTCCTCTCAGCTGTGCCTGAGAAGAACCACACAGAGAAATAACCTAGCATAGCAACTCATTGAGATACTGAAGAAAAGTTATTTCACCTCACTGGGCCCCAATGACTTCAGCTATAAAACACAATCTTCCTTAACTGTTATCCACAATGGGTCCACGATAGGGCTGCCAGGCAACATACAGGATGCCTGGTTAAATTTGAATTTTTGATAAACAGTGAAACTTTTTTAGTATAAGTACATCCCCATGATTGTACATTACATACGCAAACTAAAAAAAATATTATTTACATCATGTTCAGATTTAACGGGGCATCCTGGTTTATTATTGTTGTATATTTGGTTGTTTGTTGGTCTGTTGCTAAATCTGGCAACCCCGTTCCAGATTCCAAGCATTAGAACTTTAGCTCAGATTCACTGCTACTTTGATGATAAATTTCTTTTTTTTTTTTTTTTTTTTTTTTTTGAGACAGAAACTCAAGATGTTGCCCAGGCGTGAGAGGGCCGTGGCATCAGCCTAGCTCACAGCAACCTCAAACTCCTAGGCTCAAGCAATCCTTCTGCCTCAGCCTCCCCAGTAGCTGGGACTACAGGCATGCGCCACCATGCCCAGCTAATTTTTTACATATATTTTTTAGTTGTCCAATTAATTTCTTTCTATTTATAGTAGAGACGGGGTCTCGCTCTTGCTCAGGCTGGTCTTGAACTCCTGACCTT